>BLSH010319966.1:137708-148555 GCA_018402905.1 Glandirana rugosa | reverse complement strand
TTCCCTATAGAACTTGGAGATGATTTTAGAACAATAATCTGTCCCTTAAAGCAACAGCTGGAACCTTTCCCTATAGAACTTGGAGATGGATTTTAGAACAATAATCTGTCCCTTAAAGCAACAGCCGGAAGCTTTCCCTATAGAACTTGGAGATGATTTTAGAACAATAATCTGTCCCTCTAAGCAGTAGACTCTACCTAGTCCAGTCAGATCGTTCTAAGCAGCAGGATGAGGTCTGTAATCTGTCCCTCAAAGCAGCAGTACTAGTAATCTCTACCTAGTCCAAAATCAGATCTTTCAGTAATGCAGGACGAGATGTTATATAATATCTGCAATCTGTCCCTCACAGAGCCAGCAGCATCCTCTCCCTAAACTAGCCTGAGAGCTATGACATGCAGCACGGTGACTCCAGCCCCATATAGAGGCTGGGTCACATGATGCACTGGCCAATCACAGCCATGCCATTAGTAGGCATGGCTGTGATTGCTTCTAAGGGCAAACCAGTGAAACGCCTGTTGATTGGCTGCCCTATTTAACATGTGGAATAAAATACCAGAACCTGAACCCAAACTTTTTTTGAAAAGGTCCCGGACACGCCAAAGTTCGGTACGAACCCGAACTTTACAGTTCGGGTTCGCTCAGCTCTATTTAGGACCTATCTCTCCTTCTGCATTTTATGTCACGTTTGAGATGTGGATATTGTAAGATTTTTGCTCTTTAATAGTTTGTTAAATATGTTTTGATAAACACTAACCCATCCCAAATTCATTAAGCAAAGACATAGGACTTGTACCGCAATGCATATTGTGTACTCAACAATGCAGTCTATTGTGCACAATATTTTTAGACATTTATAATCATTACCAGCACTATATAAATTAAATTAATGTGTTTTTTTTCCCCATATATCTTCGTTTGCGCCAGTACACTGAAGCAGAAAATCTATATTTAAATCAAATTTGATTTATAAGTGGGAGCCAATTCTTCCTGGAAATATTTTTTACTTTGCTGCTATAGAAAACATTGGGATTTAGTATCTGCAATGACACGGTTTCTGTGCTCTCTGGCCCCTGGGTGCTTTCTTGATTCTCCTCAAAACAATGACCTCTTTATGAAAATGCTAAATGCCTGGCTGTCTTTGGTTTTGAAACTTTAAGCCCCATACACTTGGCAAGGCAGCAATTCAGAACACTTGCACTGCATAACTGTTAAGGGGCAATCACAAAAGAAGCATTAAAGATTGTTCAGATTGTCTCTAACCACAATACACTCCAGCATGCCTCTAACAGTTTCCCAGGGTATGTTTCTCTCCGACATCCTGATAGTTGTAGTCCCACTTTGAAGATCTCTCCCGAATAGTGCTCTCTCCCACTGTCCTTTCCGCTCTTCCTTGTGCTTGCCACCAAAATATCACTCCTCCTGGCTGCACCCGAACACTCCAGGCCTGGGATCACTCCCCCAGACTGGGGGTTTTCCCTGGGCCACTACAGCCCACACTATTCTATCTCCAGACTTCCAGTCGAACTTCTCCTCCCAGATTGGGCTGACCCTGGGTATTTAAGGAGGCCTGCCCCCTGCCAATCCAGATTGCACTTAGCCAGGCCTGACTAAATTTTGCCTTACCTAGCAAAAATCTACACTAAACACCTACCTAGCGTAGAGGGCACTACACTCATCCCCCACTAACCCTCAGCTGGTCCCCAGCTGAGACATTTAGAAAAAATGGCTCCTGGGCCCAGGAGCAGGGCATCCCATGATCTAAAAATTGGGAAGGGGAAAAGGGAATAAACTTGGATGGGGACTTTACAAATAAATAAGTACAAAAATATGGGTCAATCTCTGTGGCTATTTACATCTGTACACAGTAATATACATTCCTAACTACTGTCCCTACTACTAACAGCATGTAAATACATTCAATATACATTTCCAGAGCTGGAGCACTTCTCCCGACAGAAAAGCACTCCGCTCAAACAGTTGTAGAAGAAGTTTTTGACTCTCGCCAGATGTGGATGAGCAACAGCTCCATCCCGGGGATTCTAAGAGAAGATAGAACAACTAAACTACCTACATAACAACAGTTCTACTGAGAAAGGGTTATAAACCTCACAAAAGATCAACCACACTGCACACAATAACAGTTTTTTTTTCTTCCTGCCTGCCCAGTCAGTGAGGGGTTAGGATTCCACTGACCGGAGCAGAAGAGGGTAAAAAGGCATTAGAAAAAAAAAATTCCTCTTTAAAGTTCCTGATGAGAGGGGCCCCTCCCCGGGCAACAGGCTTCTAAAAGGGAAAAGAACAGGAACAAACCTCACTCCAGTGTCCTTCCAATAGGCAAGACTCTTCCACTGGGAACAGGGTGGCAGGCTGGCTTGTCCTGCAATTCAGGAGGATTTTGTACACTTCGCTACTCCACCAGCAGTCTATGAAGTGTACCTACATTGGCTGCAGCTCTAACAGTCTCTCAAATGTAGTAATGGGGATTGGGCAACCTCTTCCGGCCTCCCCCATCCTCCTGAACAGAAATGGAAAAGCTTCTTGCTGGTTGGCCTGCTTTTTAGGGACCCAGATTCCTGCATGGTAGTACTTACGGTACCCAGGTACCCAGCCAGGCCACAGGCCATGACAGCCTCCTTTCTTCCTCCGTCCTCTGCGTTCTTGGGGGAGTCGCCAGGCCGCAACTCTACACCGCCTTTGGGTGGTGACACCAGGCCCACTCCGGCCTTCTGGGACTTCCGCGGCTGCGGACCACACAATCCCATGCACAGGTTCAAAGGGTAATATGATGGCTCCTGCTGAGTTGATGTCATAGGGTCAGCGACTCACCACAATGGCAGCACCATGCCCAGGCGGTAAGTCCCACAGTAGGCATCCGGCACTCTGGACATAACAGGCACATAACATAACAGGCACAGCCGCTCAGTCCCTTCTATCACTCCCAGGGCGAGTCCTCCATGAGGATCCAAATGGACCCCAGTGTCCACCAGGGTTCGTTTCGGCTTATCCGGCAGCCAGATTAGTGCTGGCACAAGTCGACCATCTTCCACCATCTTCCGCTGCCTTGCGGTGTCTAAAGTTAGCTGCAAGGGCTGAGACTCTTCCAGGGCATTGCACCGCCCCCTCATTACCAGATGGGCTGGTGCCAAAAGTCCTGATAAGCAGGCTTGCTGCAGGTTACGCTGCTGTAATCCATTGTGTGAAGGATGGAAACGTGCAGGCATGCTGATGCTAGCAGGACTTTGCTGCCGCTTGCCGTTAGCAACAGTAATTGTAGTAGCCACCGTTTTGCTGGAAAGCACTCCTCTAACACAGTCTCTCCCTCCATCAAAAGAAAACATTTCCAGGTATACTTTTCCACGGTTTAGCACATGTTTTACAAGTCACTGCCTCAACACTGGTTTGTGGCAACTAGGCAAAGCAGGAACAGCATGTGGCGACTGCTCCCGCTGGTTACTACGGGCAATGGCACTTGTATTAAAGCACAGTTTGGTGGGCAGAGCACATAAGTCCTTTACTGGGTTCAATCCTTGCTAATAGCAAAACAGTCACATTTCCTTGGCTTAATTCACTTCCGTTTGCTAGGGGTAACTACTGGCAGAATTATGTAAAACAGGGTGGCTGGTTGTTGTGGTGGCTGGTTGTTGGGGTTCACCTGATCACACCGCCCTCAATCACACTTTTCCGCACATCTGGAGACAGAGAACAGGCTGGTACTTTGTTTTGGATTTTTTATTAGGGGATTTGAACTTGGATGGGGTAGGGATGATTATGGGATGCCCAGGAAGTACACGGGACCACTATATAAACTCACCAGTATATACACTTTTCCATCTTACTCCAGCACAACGCTTGCTGTACAACTATATACATCTCCGTATATACACTCCTTCTTCACTCCAGCACTGACACTTGCTGCTCGTTTCCCTGCTTGTTCCTCACTCCTGTACAATACTTGTGCAGCACAGGTGAGACCTGAAAGGATATTTATCAGGCCTCCAAATGTCTCCTTGGGCCTAGCTAGCACATGGTGAGGCCTGCTATAGTCCCATTACACGCAGAGGCTAATAGCCTCAAAAGTTTAGCAAAATACTGTGTGCTAGCTGGCTTGAAGACTACTACTCCCAGCTCTTCCAGGCCCTGCCATCTCCTCCAGCCCCAACAGCCTTCTCCACTACCACAGCAACATAGGAATCCCTTACTGACTTCTGCACCCTTCCCAGATTGTCTCTCACCCCAATCCGCTCCAGCATGCCTCTAACAGTTTTCCAGGGTATGTTGCTCACCGATATCCTGACACATGTAGTTCCACACTGAAGATCTCTCCCAAATCGTGCTCTCTCCCGCTGTCCTTTCAGCACTGCCTTGTGCCTGCCACCAAGATCTCACTCCTCCTGGCTGCACCCAAGCACTCCAGGCCAGAGGCGTCACTAGGCGGGTGCGGGGGGTGCGGCCCACACCAAGGTTACATCCGCAGAGGGGTGACACCAGAATGAGGGTGGCAGAGAGTCCTTGGTACCGGAGGCAGGATAGTTTTCAATGTAACACTGGCAACACACACCGCGCTGTCCCTGAGTGAGACTCGGGCTCTGCTCTGTCTCACTCACTGCAGCTGTCTCCCATCACACACACGCTGCCCAGAGAGTGACAGTCTGAGCAAGAATCTGTCCGGGCAGCGCGGGTGTGATAGATAACAGCTGTAGCGAGTGAGACAGAGCAGAACAGAGCCCGAGTCTCACTCAGGGACAGCGTGGTGTGTGTTGCCGATGTTACATCGAAAACTGTCCTGCTAGGGGTGTGGCCGGCTGCAGACAGAGATGGACATCTGACTGCTCTCCTCTGCTCAGCCTGAAACTCCCAGCAACAAAAAAGCAGTACCCCTGCGAAGAAGCCCCCTTGATTCCCCCTCTAAGGGGTCCCATATATATCAACTACGCTTTGGTGCTCTTTGGATGGCAGTGGAGGGACAGCAGTGGACCCAAAGTCACCTGGAGCGGGGCCAGCGCCATTAGCCTCAGACCTGTCATAGCCTCCAGCCAGCAGCCATTCACAAGCCAAGAGGATGGGTGAGCGATCTCTCCCCCTCACCCAGCGCCCAAAAGGCTCCCTCTCCCTCCTGACACTAGCGGTGCCCTGCATCATAAAGAACGAGGCACGGAGCGACCCCCGCACATCACTTCACTTAGGAGACGGCCACCATCTTAAAGCTGTCACACTCACCAGCCTAATCCGCGGCACAGATTACGCTGTCCCACTACCACAGCGACGCCATCGGCTTCACTGCTGCCTCCCCTACCTGGCTGGCTGAGTATTACGCCGATCGACTGGCTTTGGGTCCCAGGAAGGCTGCCACACCACCTCCGGAGAAGGTGGCCGCCATCTTGCGGCCTGCACTGTTTAATCGGCCTGTTCCACCACCATCTGGTTGAAGATTAACCTCCCACACTGCCGCAGACCCATCATCTGCCTCCCCGCAGCCTCCTCTCCTTGACCGACTGAGTTTCAAGCGGTTCACCCTGGAAGGAGCCCCGGGACGGCCACATTATCCCCACCCTCAGAGGAGGCGGCCACCATCTTGATGCCCGCAAAGCATCCACGGCCCAATCTGCCACCATCCAGGCTTGGATTCACCAGCTGCAAAGAGGCATCGCCCTCCCCAGCACTCCCGCAGCCTCCTATTCCGATCTAACTGACTATTGATGAGATCCCCAGGGAATAGGCCGCAATAGGGCCACATCACTGCTGCCCTTAGTGAAACCAGCAACCATTGTGTGGCCCACTACCATCGCAGCCTTCATCCATCATCATTAGTGCCCTTTCAAGCTGGTCACACTCCGTAGGAGCACCCGTTACCCACCTACAGGTCACCTCTCCTTATTGTACCACAAACTTCCTCGCATCCCGCCAGTTCCATACCAGGATTGCTCTCTTAAGCACTATCATAATGAATAGCTGCCACCATCTTGGGGCCTAAGTGCAATCTTCTATCCAACCCCTCCTGGAAAGCCCTGCACCCCTTTCCACTCTAGCCGCATACGGCTGTGCAGGTCCGGAGACCGAACACAGAGCTGAGCGCTCCTCTGTCATTCAGCACATAAAGTCTCCTGCTATGGCATGCCACCAGCAAACTATAGGGCACAGTATGCCCAATCCTAAAGCTCCCCAACAGGGATCACATCGCCGCATATCAGACTTTTTCACCAAAGACACAATGCAACAGTCCCAAACCGGGCCTAACACAACACCACCTCCTATGTCCTCCCCTATGTCTGCAGGGCCTCGGGTACCTCCCGCCTCTCCTGAGGAGATGGACAGCTCAGAGCAATGTACCCAACTGCCCCAAGCAACCACCCCTGATAGGAGTAAAAGGGCAGCACAATCGCCAGCACCTTCCCCCTCCAAAGTGCCTCTTTATAAGAAACAACATGGGAGCGATGAACAAGACAGTTCAAGCTCACATGATTCTTTAGTGGATCTTCCCACTAGCCACCAACCGGCCTCAGAACACATGTCAAAATTGATTCTTCTCTCACTACAGAAGGACCTCAGAAACGAGCTTCGATCATCCATGACAATGCTTCAAACCAGAGTGGAACAGGTAGAGGAATGTACCGACACCCTGGAAAGGCAAGTGGCGGATCAGGCTTCTAAAACAGCAAGAATCCTCAGAAGAAATCCTCCAACACGCAGAGGATATACATTATCTTCAGGCTAAAGTGGCTGACCTTGAAGATCGTTCCAGGAGGAACAACATAAAATTTCAGGGAATTCCTGAATCCATCAAGCCTTCAGATCTTACACCATACCTCCAACAGTTGTTCCTCAAGCTGATCCCACAACTGACACAATCGGAAATGATAATAGACCGAGCCCACAGAATCGCAAAAACCAACTACCTTCCAGAGACAGTCCTGCGAGATGTCCTAGCTCGCATACACTTCTATCAAATCAAAGAAAAGCTCATGTCTGCAGCGTGTATGAGTAAAGCCCTCCCAGATCCTCACGCCAACATCTCACTCTACACAGACATTTCAGCAGCAACGGCTAGGAATAGGAAGGAATTTGCTCAAGTTACCTCAATCCTTCGAGACCGAACATACCTTATAAATGGGGCTTTCCGGCTAAACTGATTGTCACGTACCATAAGCAATCCACGAATAACATCTCCCCTAAAGATGGTATGAAACGTCTGCTGAACTGGGGAGTCATCTCCTCTCCACCTCTGCACCCGGAAAAACAAAAATCTCAACCTCCCACCTGTGGTCGCCCAGCCTCATACCGGTCTCGTAGGCGAGATCAGCCTCAGTACTAATGCTTGGCTTCTTTCAGGCTCCTGCCTGTCACTATAACCATCAAGGTCCCACAATCCAAGGAGTTACCCAGTTTCAGTTGAGTATCTTCTCCTCATTAGTTGTTTTTGTTCTCCCTCAGCTTCCTTTGTAAACCCCAGGTTGTAGAAAAGTGCTACGCACTTTAAGTTGATCACATTCATAGTTTATATGTTACTGGTGACTTGTATTATTGCTATTTGCATTGTTTTTTGTTTTTCATTATTGTGCCATCCAACCAAGGTATAGCGCTGTTCATTTAATATTTCATCATTTGTATTTTCCATCCACAGCTACCTACATTAACATCGCTGAATACCAGGTGTCCTCCTTGGTATCTCCCCCCGTGATCTATCTCTAATCTAACTAACCTGAGCCATGGCCCTTAGCATAACCTCCCTAATTGTCAAGGGTCTTAACTCACCCTTCAAATGCCAACTATTTTGGAAAGAGGCATCAACCAGCAAAGCAGACATCATCTGTGCCCAAGAGACACATTTTGCTGCATCCAAGCCACCCAATTGCAGGCAAAAATTATTTCCTCTTTGCTTTATGGCAAATGCGCCTTAGAAAAATGCTGGAGTCTTAATAGCTATCCGCTCCTCGATGGCATTTAAATTACTACACTCCGAAATTGACCCGGTAGGACGATACGTTATCCTACATGCCACCTTTAATGACCAAACACTGACCTTGGTCAATATTTACACCCCTAACACCCACCAGGAACAATTCTACCAGACAGTCATAGGCAAATTGGCACCCTTTAGACGACATCCCCTCATTATCTGCGGGGACTTTAATCAAGTAGTAGACATTACCTTAGACTCCTCCAACCCCTTGCGGAAACAAACCGCTGCCCTTTCAAATTTCCTCTCCTCTGAAGAACTGTATGATCCATGGCGGTGTCTACATGGTACCACAGCCAAGTTCTTAGAACAAATTAACACTCTTGAAAAAGCACATAAGGCAACACCATCTCCCTCCTTGGAACAGGATTTAAATAATGTTAGGAAGTCTCTGAGTGACCACTTACATTCCAATTTTGATCTAGCCCTGAAAAGATTGAAACTAAATTTTTACGCCCACCATAACAAACCGGGGGCCCACCTCGCAAAACAACTTTAAAGACACTTAGTACACGCAAAGATCCCATACCTGCTCTCTACAGACCAGACTCGCCTCTCTAACTCTAAAGACATAGCTGACAGTTTTAGACGATTCTATGCCAAACTATACAATATAGCCTCCTTGGGAAAGCTGATGCGCCCACCTCAAGTGATATAGCACGCTTCCTGGATCACCTGAGGTTACCTTCCCTCACCCACGAGCAGCTTGTAAAATTTTTGAAACCCTTCACCGAGTTAGAGCTCAAGAGTGCCATAGTCTCCTTACCACTGCATAAAGCTCCTGGCTCAGATGGTCTTTGTAACAAATACTATAAAATTTACAAACACACTGTACCCATTCCTCTGCCAAGCATTTAACCACACATTACAGAGTGGCTCAATTCCGGAAGAAGCTTTGGAAGCTACCATAACCACCATTCCTAAACCAGGCAAACCGACAGATGACCCAGCCAGTCATAGGCCAATTTCACTGCTAAAATACAGATACGAAGCTCTTTGCCAAACTCCTTGCATCCCGCATAGCCACTGTAATCCCCCAACTAGTTCATCCTGACCAAGTTGGATTTATGAACAGGAGGCAGGCATCAGATGGCACCAGGAGGTATATCAACCTACTTCAGTGGGTGGAGCGCAATCAAACGCCTTCTCTGTTCATCTCCTTAGATGCAGAGAAGGCGTTCAACAGAGTTGACTGGAACTTCCTACAGGCAGTCCTGTTAAAATTTGGCTTTTCTGGGCCCTTGCTTAAGGCTGTAATGGCTCTATGCTCTGCTCCAACTGCCAGGGTGATTCATTTGGGTATCTTCTCAGAACTTTTTAAAAACTCAAACGCCACAAGGCAGGGTTGCCCCGCTTCACCACTAATTTTCTCACTTATCATGGAGCCTCTAGCACACTCTATACGCTCCAATGACTTAATTAAAGGCATCTCCATTGACACATATGATCACAAAGTCGGTTTATATGCGGATGATGTGATTATATCCATCACTGAACCTCAGCTATCGCTCCCACATCTTCACCATACGCTGGATCTCTTTAGTAGGGCTTCTCTATATAAAATCAAGTACACAAAGTCTGCCATGATAGGGGTGAACTTAGACACTAAAACTAAACATAACCTCACTAAATGTACGTCCTTTTCCTGGGCCCCAAACTCCACACTTCCCTACCTAGCTATCTCTTTGATCTCACCTTCGTCCCACTTGCTACCACTAAACTATGCTCAACTATTGAGTAAGTTACAAAAGACTATACAAGACCTAAAACATGTTCAGGCCTTTTGGGCAGGATGCTTTGCACTTTCCAAAATGTTTCTGTTGCCACTTATCCTTTATTGTTTTTGGACACTACCGATACCTTTCCTCCGCTCTCAACTAGACAAATTACAAGCAACGGTATCCTCCTTCATATGGTATGGTAAACATCCTAGGCTTAAGAGAGTGACCCTATGCTCTTCAATTGCCTCTGGAGGCATGGGTGCACCCAACATCACTGTACTAAAAATATTCCACAATTGCTATCTCACCCCTACCAAGCTCGCTAAGATATACTCTTCAGCCACAGACAACTGCTGGAGGGCCTGTGGGCAAAGAGGATCAAGTATGCATATTTGGTGGTCGTGTTCTAAACTTTCTTCCCTCTGGCAGAGTATCAGCAAATTGCTATCTGAAATGTTACACAGACCAATAATTCTCTCCCCGCAAATGATCTTGTTTGGGTTAGACTTTGATTCCTGGCTTGCACCTTATCACGCCCTACTGACCCATATACTCATCGCCAATAGACTTTCCATCACCAGAAAATGGAAAGCACCAGAACCTCCTTCTATATTCGATGTCCTCTCCTCTCTGAATGGTCAAGGGCTCATGGAATACATGTTTGCAAAGGCTCATCTACAAATCCCGCTGTATCAAAAGAGATGGACTCTCTGGATAGAACACCCCTTGTGCACACTATCAGTCTAAGCAGCTACTTCTTGGGAGCTACTGATGCACATTGACCCAACCTGTTATCCCTTTGCTAACTGCGATTTGCACTGACCTTCTGTCAACTGCTGTCACCTGCTGTTTAGTGGGATGTGGGGGAGCCATCCCCCCCTGGGGGTGGCACCCCCACGTCTCCCACCCTCTTCCTTTTATACGCTGTGTTTTATACCTGTACCCCATTGATTCTTGGCAACCAATAAGTTTGGGTAAAGCTACGCATCAACGGACTATTACCAAAATGTAATTAAGCTGTATTTTGATATGAATAATATCAGCTGCATCTAATGTATTTCGCATGTTTTTCTTTTGTGCATTGAAATACTCAATAAAAACTATTGAAACAAAAAAAAAACTGTCCTGCCTCCGGTCAGGTGCATAAGGGGAGGGGGGTGGTAAATGGGTTT
>BLSH010319966.1:125400-137698 GCA_018402905.1 Glandirana rugosa | reverse complement strand
GGGTGGTTTGCTTTGGGGGGGTCTGTACCGATGGGGGGTTTGCTCTGGGGGTCTGTACTGATGGGGGGTGCTTTGCTCTGGGGGGGTCGTTTGCTCTGGGGGGTCTGTACTGATGGAGGATGGTTTGCTCTGGGGGGGTCTGTACTGATGGGGGGGGGTTTGCTCTGGAGGGGGTATGTACTGATGGGGGAGGGCTTTTGTCCTGGGTGGGGGGTCTGTACTGATGGAGGGAGTGGTTTGTCCTGGGGGTCTGTACTGATGGGGGGGTCTATACTGATGAAGGAGGTTTATACTTAGTGGGGGGTCTATACTGAAGGGGGACTATAGTTGGTGGAGGGGGGTGCCACCATATTTTTACACACCGGGTGTTAGTGATTCCACTGCTCCTGGCCAGGGGTCACCCCCCAGACTGGGAGCTTCCCCTGGGCCATGACAACCCACAATATTCTATCTCCAGACTTCCACCCGAACTTCTCCTCCCAGATTGGGTTGACCCTGGGTATTTAAGGAGGCCTGCCCCCTGCCATTCCAGATTGGGGATTGGTCAGGGCTCCTTATAACACCCCAAATGGCTATGCCTCCCCTCCCACCTCTCTTTCCAGAACACTCCAGAAGCCTCTGGAAAGAAGTGTGAGGTACTAATGACACATCTGTGGATCATGTCTTACCTGAGCCACTCCCAGACCAGAATCAAAACAATCAGGCCTGCACTAAGTCAGGCCTGACTCAATTTTTCCTTACCTAGCAAAAATCTACACTAAACCCCTACCTAGCGTAGAGGGCGCTTACACAATGTTAATATGTTAATGACACCCCCAGATCGGTTCACAGATCGCAGTGTGAACTGTGGATTGGGACAGGAATCGGATCACATGGGTGAGAACACCCATGCGATCTGATTCCAGTGCGGGGAAAAAAAGTCCCTGCACCTTTTTTGTGTAAATCTAATACGAGTTCAGCCATACGAAGTGTATGGTTGAACTCGCATTGTACAGACATTGCATGTGATCAGCACAGCAGTGCGGGTGCGAATCACATGTGATGTCTGTGTTCGCTACAGTGTGAACCCAGGTTAAATCCACACAAAGTCAGAATACATTGATTAGTCAAACGATTGAGTTCTGTCAAGCCAGGATGGCCACACACTGATGGGAATTCGGCCAGTCCCTGCAGAACCGGCCAAATTTTGATCCTTGTATAGCCAGCTTTAGTCTGTGTGTACAATTGTGAAAGTGACATTAGGGATTCTATCAGTTTTTCCATCCAGGATTTATACAACTTTTATCCAAAAATCACACATTTGTCATCCAAGATTTAATTAGAAAAAGTTGTGATTTTTGAGTAAAAGTTGTATCCTGAGTGAAAACATTAAAACAGTTGTAAAGGCTTGATTTTTTTTCTAAAGTAACAAACATATTATACCTAACTGCTCCGTGGAGTGGTATTTCCCAGAGAGGCCCCTTGTGTCCTCTCCTGGGGTCCCCCACCAGTGTTCTCTGCTTCTCCTCTTCTGTGTCTACCCGAATAGCATCCAACGCACACATTCCTGTAGAATTGGCTGTGCATACAAGTTGGTGCTGAAGCGACCACTGGCTGGAACCCTGTCAAGTTAGAGTAAAAGAATGTCACCAGCACACCATGAATCTCCATAGTGGCTCCAGAGTTTTTAATCAGTGATCACATCATTACAGCAGATTGCAATGTTTCAGAGACACGCAGGACCCCTTCATCAGACTTGTGACTTCATCGTCACATACCTGATGAAGAGGTACTGCATAGCTCCTAAACATTGCAATCTGCTGTAGTGAAGTAATCACTGATTAAAAGCTCTGGACCCACTCTGGAGATCCTTGGTGTGCTGGTTACATTCTTTAACCCCAATAGCAAATCACTTGCTATGGGAGCATACGTGTGGGTCTGCTCCATGGACACACACAGCACGGCTCACCCCCTTCCCCCCGCTCCCTCCTAACAGGATTTGATTGACAGCAGCAGGAGCCATTAGCTCCCGTTGTAGCCTCTGTGTCTTGTGAGGAGAGGAACAGAAATCAGCAGGTGGGCACAGTGCTGAAACGATACAGGGCTCAGGTAAGTATATAGGGAGGTGGAAGGGGGGGGGGGCGATAAAAATACTGAGCCATTTTTTACCTTAATGCAGGGAATGCCTAAAGGTAAAAAATATTCTGCCTTTAGCACTACTTAATTAAGTATATCCCTAGGTTTCTTTGTTTTGTAAAACACGGCAGCGATAATGAATGTAGTATGTAAGTGAGTAAAATGTATAAAATAAAATGTCAATGCTGTGGCTGCTCTAGAAACCAAAGCTTAATGTGTGAAGAATCTGAGACTGTATACTGTAGTCTACTGGTGAAAAAAGACAATTCTTATGTTGCCCCTGGTTTCTTTGCTACTTACTGTACACAAAACACTAGGTATACTGTATATACCTGCTAATTCTGCACTCCTGCACTATAGCTAAGTGCACATAATAAAAGGAATTTGTACAGAGTGGAGGGGTGTGCTCTTTACATAGTGCAACAACAATCCCAACCCCCCCCCCCCAAAGGTTCCTTGCATCTCTCTCTGCCACCTGGCCCACTCTAGTACCTCCCTCCCTCCACCTCCCAGTGGACTGTGCTTGGCATCAGGAAATGGGCATATGTTCAAACTGAACCCCAGGCAAACGACTGAATACATAAATACAGAGGTGAATTGTTTTACTTGCTGAAGGATTTATTTTGCCCTCCATTTGGTCCTGAGATTTATGCAGCTCTGCCACACAGCACAATCCTGTCTGGCAGGGCAGGAGACCTGCACTAAATAGTATTCTCTTTTTGGGCGTATATTTTTTCCTGGCACCCCATCCCCTGCTGTAATTCTTGCCTAGATGAGAAAGACGTGTCCTGCTCCCACAGCCCCCTGAGGGAGCAGAACATATTACGTAACATATTCCAGGAGGCCATGGGAGCCTGGGAGTGGATCTGCATCACATAGTTGGGGGTTGGGCTGTCTGAACTGGGAGAGGCAGCCTGCTGAGGAGGACCAACAAGTTGGCATGGAATACATGCTGTGACACCTAAACAGGGCAAGTAAACCAATCTGCCTCCTTTTGTCCATCTTGGCCCATAACTTGGCCCATGCTATCACTATCTGAATCTATTAAATATGTAAATAAACAGGACAGAAATGGAAAAAGTATAACCAGACAAGTTATGGTGAAATGGGATAAAGGAAACCAAAAAAGGCCTCATATGAACCTACAGTAAAGCCTTCTAGAAGAAAAAGTATCTGCATGTCTCATTTCCATTACATATTCCACCATGAGTGTGGCTTACCAAAGGAAAGATCTGGCAGAATGTTTTTTTGTAAAGGCTCTGCATCTCAGAATGGGACTGCACAGTGAATATCGGGGCTGAAGGAAGTATTTATCCTGATATCCTGGTGGGCTGCATACAGGGAGGGGGTTAGAAAGTCATTAAAGGACATCTGTACCAAAAGTCCACTTTAGGGGCGTGGAAGGAAGCTTTAGTCTGGATGTCCAGGTAGTGGTAGAAATTCACAATATGGGTATACTAGGAGGAGACTGAAGATACAGGGCCATTGAAAAGACAGTATTCTGGGGCCAGCTAGCACATTGCCCCCACAGTGACTGGGTCCTATGTTGAAGCTACATACTTTTGTGCTTTCAGTCAGCACACCAGTAACAATGAAGGAAGACCTCCCATCTTCTTGACAGCTAACATGGCCAGTTACTGCTGTTCCATCAGGCATGGTCTCTCTGAGCACCCAATGGAGGAAACAGTGGGATTTATATCCCATGGGTGTGTCCAGGAGACCTGCCATTTTTGAAAGCCTAGGGTATTGTGGGAGACCACTGGGTCATGGGAAATTGATTTAAAGGGGCTTGCACCCCTTTGCTGGACAAAACGGATAAATAGGGACTCTTATACAGATGCATATACACTAGATTTGGGTTGGCAATGTATTAAGACATCACAGGTGGGACAGAATCCTGACATGTGTAAGGACATCAAGCTAAATCTCTACTAAAAGATTTTCAGTCAAGCTGTATTATCTTACAGTCCCGTGTTCAGACACAATCACTATGACCCACAAGCCAAACACTCACTGGCTCACCTTGATCTCATACACATGAAGGTCATTAAGCATTTTCTCTGCTGGCACTGGTACTTAACACAGCAGTTCCTTTATAGAGAATATATTTTCCTTCATCATGGTGCTGGTGAAAAGGAATTCACATAAACCCATTCAACACTTAACACATTTATTGAAGCAAATATAAAAACATAAATCAGTCAATAGCATCCACATGACCTTCCTGGCCTGTTTTGTCTAAGTGACCTTCTATAGGGGCCCAGAGTAATTCTAGAGACGTAGCATCTACAGGGAATTAAAGACTCAGGGCTGGTTTACACCTGCATTGCACAAGAACGTGGTCTGAGTTCCTGTGCGATCCCATGAGATATGATTTTTGCAGCCCATTTGCAGCACTACTTTTCAAAAACATGCCACACCAAATTGCATGGTGCTGCAGTACCATGTGATTTGGTGCAGGGAAACACACTGCGTATGCATTCTCTCTTTGGGGTGTCGTTATTGACACCTGCAGCAGATCGCTCAGGCAGTGCGTTTTGGGCACGATGCGGAAGCGCACACAGATTGTGCCTTTTCAGCACCATGTTCTGGTGTGAACCAGCCCTACGTCTTCTGATAGAGAAAGGACTGAAGAACTTAATGTACAAGAAAAGAACATGTTTGTATGCAGTAGTCAATATAATTTTC
Source organism: Glandirana rugosa (assembly GCA_018402905.1). Taxonomy (NCBI): domain Eukaryota; kingdom Metazoa; phylum Chordata; class Amphibia; order Anura; family Ranidae; genus Glandirana; species Glandirana rugosa. The sequence goes on along the minus strand of BLSH010319966.1, from coordinate 132,895 downwards.
ATTCACTTTTTTAATTAAAGTGTCTATTGAAATATATCAGCCTTAATTTGTGAATAATATCCTTTGTTTTCCTTACCTCTTAACCTTACAGTATCGGCAGCAATTCCCCAAACCGTTAAAGCAGTATTAAACCCAAAAGCAAACATTTATTATATCGCAGCTTACCAATTCTTAGATGTGATGGCTGCATTTGTTTCCATTTTTAGGCTCTCTTTCTTCTATTTTCATCTGGTGATCCAGCCAGTAAATCTGTTGTTTTTCAAAAGAACAAGCTCTCTTTCAGATGTATCAGTTTACAGAGATGAGACAAACCATTTAACACTGACAGGGGTGCTTACAATAATCGGCTTTTATTTATTCATATAAAACGGTTTTTAAAAACAGTCTGCTGTAACTGTTTATAAAGTATGAGCTGGAGTTTGGCTTCAATTTTTTAGTCCATTTAAATCTACTAATACATCTAACACTACCCTTCCCCCCAGACTGACAATGCTGTTGCCCAAAGGTCCCCACTGTGCTCATTCATCCAGAGTGGGGCACTCTAATACAGGAGGCGTGTTACTGGAGAGATCACCAGGTGAAATTAAAGGGAAAGAAGTCTAAAAAAAAAAACCAATGTGGCCACCACAACAGATATTAATATAATTATTTCAGTCCTAGCATCGCATAATTAAGCGTGTTTTCATTTTCTTGTCCTCTCGCCATTTCTTTATTTTATGCTACACATATCTCTCTAATACACATTTCACATTAGCATCCAAATCCTGACTGCATATATCACTTGCTAAACAACCTTGTGCAGAAAATGAACACAGTACTTGCAAAATGCTAACTCTCCTCCAAAAGTCTAGAGCTTTACTGGAGTACTATCGAAGTAAGAGCCACTACTCATTGGACGTGAGCTGTCTAGACTATGAAATATGCCATTGTGTGATACATGAAAAACAGTAGTTTATGGTTATAGAAACCAGTCATATCAAAGAAAATAAAATTGTATGTTAGCATTTGTTTATACAGGGCTAAAAATGGATGATTTGGCACTATATAAAGTGGGATTTAATTACTAAAACTGGAAAGTGCAAAATCTGGTGCATCTCTGTAATCTGCAATGCCAGATCCAGCAGCTGACCCAGAAACACGATGGCATGGAGAACCTCGTCCGCAGATCTAATTTACACTTTATAGGGTTTCCTGAGGGTGCTGAGGGCGCTGAGGGCTCTGATCTAGCCACCTTCCTGGAAAACCTCCTCATAACCACCTTTGTTAGAGAGGCCTTCTCCACCACATTTGCGGTGGAGCGGGTGCAATGCATGCCAGCATGTCATCCTCCAGAGGGGGCTCCACCACGCATCTTCATATCTAAGCTGTTAAATTATCAGGACCGGGATGCCATTCTGCATCTGACACGGATCCAAGGAAATAACACTTTCCAGAACGGCCACATCTCAGTCTTCCCTGACTACTCAGCCGAAGTTCAGAAGCAATGGTCCTGATTTGTCAATATTAAAAGCCGCCTAAGAGTACACCATCTGGGGGGCATGGCCAGCATGTGAGGAGAGAAGGACGCACGGCGCTGGAGCTCCGATCCTGACTAAACTTCCAGCACAGTTTCCAGCGACAATCCTTGACCTCCGCAGGCGGTTGGCTCTCAAGCCTCTTTGACGACATCACTGCATCACCCGGGAGTAACTGGAGGACGATTGTGCTGTGGCTGCCCTGTTCCCGAGCTCGGGGCCTACCTCACCACACACACGCCTGCCTGGAACGGTGGCCTTCTTGTCCACGCGGTGGCTGGGAACGGGGCACGACTCCAGCCTGTGAGGTGAGCTCCTGGGGGCCCGACGCTGCTGCAGGTAGTGGGGAAGGTGGTGGATCGCTCCGGGACCTGTGGGACATTGGGCGACCCGGACCTGTGCGTGGCTGGGGCACGGGTTCTGCCTGTCCCAGGCCCTCTGATGCTGGTGGGAGCCGCAAAGAGCCCTGTCTGCCGGTGGAAGACTGTCCTGCCTGCATTCCTGTTCCATTCCGGGATGACTGCTGACCGGCTAAGAGGGGCGCTTGGGGAAGGTATAGGTGTCAGCCACTTTCCAAGCTCCTTGCTTCACACACGGTGGGGGCGGATGGGCCCTCCTCGAACCAGATCCACTCCACACAGCCACTCACATAGCTCCTGCTCTACCACTGTGCCGACAGCCCGGCCTTCGGCCCCCGATATGGCGGCAAGTAAACAAACCACCGCTGAGCTTGCTGCAGTGGGGTCACCCACTGGGGCTGACATTCTGGAAGCCATTAAGACCTGCAACAAATCCATCATGGCCTGCAGAGAAACGCTCACAGCAAAAATAGATTACCTTGTTATGGACGTTGGTCTCATCCGCCAGAACATGGACAAGTTCAGGGGCCGGGTCGCGGAGGTGGAGGACAGGGTGTCGGGCTGGAGGATACAGTCCGCTCGGACTCCAGGGAGATCAGGGCCCTACAGTTACAAGTGAAGGCACTCCAAAACAGAGCAATAGACACGGAAAATCACCTGAGACGCAGCAATGTCCGCATCCTTGGCCTGCCGGAGAGGGCCGAGGGCTCTAAAACGGCTGAATTTATGGAACACCTCCTGACCTCAGTCCTGGGACTTGGGCCTATGCCCCCTACCTTTGTGGTGGAGAGGGCGCACAGGGTCCCGCCGGATCCTCCTAAACCAGGTGCCTCACCGCCCCCTTTCCTATTGCGTCTTTTGAACTATAGAGACAGACATAAAATCCTATCTGCTGCACAGGCAAAGCAAGAGATTCTTTACGAGAACACCAAACTTTCCTTTTTCCCGGACTATTCCCAGGAAATTCAACAGCAGCACAAATCCTTCAGTGATGTTCGAAGATGCCTGAGAGAGAAAGGAATACGCTCTGGCCTCCTGTATCCAAGTACGCTACGGGTCACTGATGGTGATTGCACCCATTTCTTCAACACCCCAGAGGAGGCTTCAGAGTGGTTGGACACACGTTGAGGTTGGGTACTTGCTCTCTCTGGAGATATGTGAATTGGACCCGGCCGGGTCGCCCCCCCTCTTTTGTTGTCCTCCCTTGTTATGCTTTTTCTTTTGCTGTGGGGACCCCCCTTTGTTTTTTCTTCTGACTTATCCTGAAAGGGCCTGTGTAGGACCTGGCGGCCTCTTTTTTCCTGTTTGGACAGACTCAGTTAAATGGTGGCCCACCTGGGGGGGGGGGTCTTGCCTTTCCCCCCCCTGACCTCAGTCGGCTTGATTGCTACACCTTGGAGATCCCTTGCTCCTGATTTGCTGATCCTTTCCTGAGTACTGTGGGCTCCAGCGACTACAGGAGCCAGAGTTGTCCTCGTTTTTAGTTCCATCTGCCACTTGTTGCATTACCCCCCCGTATTTTGGTACTGTATACTGGACTCAGACACTGTTGGGGCTTGCTGCCCACTGGGTTGCAACCCCCTCCCGTGCAGTGGTTACCTAGTTCTCTGACCTAATTGGTCAAGTACTGCACAATCTGTCTCAACACCTGTGCTGACGCTAGTGAGTGGAGGTGTGGAGTCGGTCTAGAGCTAGCGGGTGTTACTTGCTGGTTTATGGTTAACTGTTATGGGTATAGACTCGCATCGGTGGCCCCCCATGTTGTGTTTTTTTGCCTTTTCTTTTTTTGGGGTGGACCACGAGATGCGAGTAGGGTCGGCATTTCGGTGCCTTTTTGGGCTGTGTTATGTTTTATTTTTTGGTTGTATGTATAAGCTGCCTCTTCTCTCAGGATTTCTTAGGTGCTGCTCCCTGTCTTTTTTGCCGCTCACGAGATGCCCCCCCCCGCGCCTGGTCGATTGCCTGACGGGTCCCCACTAGAGCCTCACCATGGCTACAGGCCACTTTGATTCTTTTTCTGTCCTTTTGTGGAATGTTCGAGGACTCAACTCGAAATTTAAACGGGCCCTTCTCTTCCAATATCTCAAAGTTCACTCCCCCCAAATCGTTTTATTGCAAGAGACACATCTCATGGGCAGCAAATTGCTAATGTTGAAAAAAACATGGGTTCAGACAGGATTCCACGCCACATATTCAGCCTTTGCCAGGGGGGGTCTCCATCCTGCTCCATAAAAACTTACCTTGCTCAATTAAGGAAGTGATTACAGACCCCCAGGGCAAATTAGTATTGTTGGTGTTGATGTTTTCTCAAAGATATGTTGTGGTCACGATGTATATCCCCCCTCCTTTTTCATCTGGTGTTTTTTATTCGGTGCTGGAGAAGGTTACCCCTTTTGCCCTGCCAAGGTGCTGCTTATGGTAGACTTCGATGCGACCCTGTCGCCTGATCTTGATTGGCTAGTGCCCCCCAAATCCCACTCGTTGTCCGACCTCGCTGCTTGGGCTCAGGTGGCGGGACTTTCGGAGGTGTGGAGGTATCCGTACGCCAGGTCATATTCTTGCTTGTCAGCGTCTTACAAAACCGCATCACGAATTGACCTGGCGTTCGCGAATCCCTCTCTTTTAGCGGAGGTACTGGAGGTCTCTTACTTACTTAGCAGCCTCTCCAACCATACCCCCCTAATGGTTACCTTGTGCTCATTGTGGAGGCTGGGTACTCATTGGGTCTCCCATCCAGACTTGGCGGATAAAATACCCCCTCTGTTGGAGGAGTACTGGGAGCAGAATGCAGGGTCCGCTTCCTCCGGTATAGTGTGGGACGCCTTTAAGGCAAACATGAGAGGGCATTATATTTCTTCTATTGCTGCTGTGGTTCGGGAACAGAAGTCCACTACAAGAGATTTGCAACAGTCGTCACAGACCAAACCTCCACCTATGTTGCGCATCCCACTCCGGCCAACTTCGATCCTATGTCGGCGGCCCACAGGGAATTGCATCTCCACTTAACGGAGGTTACCAGGCTAGCTAAATACAAAGACAAGCAAAATTTTTTTGAGCATGGTGACAGGAATGGTCGTATGTTGGCCCAACACGAGCAACCGCACACCCTCATACCGGGAATCTCCACCTCGGAGGGCGAGTCGGGGACCTCTCCCCCCGATATCCTTGACAAGTTTAGGGAATACTATGAAACATTGTACACCTTGGGCTTACCCTCGGGCTTCCGGTCCGGAGACTTGTGGGACCTTTTGAACCCGCTGGCTTTGGGCTGGTTGTCAGACGCTGAGTGAGAGACTCTGGTCAAACCGTTTTAAAAGGTATTAAAAGCGATCCAGTCCTTTCCACCGGGCAAGGCGCCGGGACCTGACGGCCTCCCAATCAAATTTTATAAAGCCCATGGTGCCTTTTTGGCCCTCTTGTTGGCTGACGTATACAACGAGGGCCTCTCGAGGGGCGCTCTCCCTGCGTCGATGTCCCACGCACACGTCATCTTGATCTACAAACCCTCAAAAGATCCCATAACCTGCACTTCATATAGACCCATAGCACTGCTAAACAATGACTTGAAAATTCTTACTAAATTAATCGCACTTAGACTGTACCCCATGCTCCCCTCGATTATAGATTCATACCAAACCGGCTTTATGCCAGGGAGGTCAACAGATGTCAATCTCCGCAGGCTGTACACCAATATATCGGCCTCCCACATGAACTCAGGAATGCAGACGGTGGCAGCCTTGGACATTAAAAAGGCCTTTGACACCGTGGAGTGGCCCTTCCTGTGGGAAATCCCCCATAGAATGGGCTTTCCTCTAGTGTTCATTGAGTGGCTTCAGGTAATTTACAGCTGCCCTACGTCTTCGATATGGGTTGGGGGCCGGCTGTCCCCTCCGTTTCGACTCCACAGAGGTACCAGGCAGGGCTGCCCTCTCTCTCCGGCACTTTTTGCCATCACCATTGAACCGGTGGCGGAGGCACTGCGAATCTCCCCACTAATCGGTGGTCTTTGGATTGGCTTGCTGGAAGAGAGGGTAGCCCTCTATGCAGACGACATGCTCCTCTTTTTGAGTGATGCGGGCCCGTCTCTGCAGGGAGCACTCAAGGTCATGAACTCCTTCGCAGGCGCTACCGGGCTTAGAGTGAATTGGGCAAAGTCCCATAGATGAGGCTGCGAGGTCCACGGCTCCCCCGGACGTTCCATTACAATGAGTTGAAGAATTCAAATATCTAGGTGTATTAATTTCAAGGACCCCGACTGATTTTTTGAGTCTAAACTTGTCCCCAGTGGTGCGGGAGGTTAGGGCTAAACTGAAGGCATGGGAGAATTTGCCCTTGTCCCTGATGGGGTGTATAAACCTGATTAAAATGAAGCTCATCGCCAAATGTACCTACCTTTTCCACAATTCCCCCCAGTGGATCCCTCGGTCCTTTTTCCGCAGTTTAAACCAAATTTTTTCATCCTTCCTTTGGGGCCACAAGCCACCCAGATACAAGCTGAGTACCTTGATGAGACCCTGTGAGCAGGGGGGGCATGGCCTTCCTAAACTGCTACAAATATTTCCTAGCCACCCAGCTGGTCACTGTAACCTGGTGGTTCAACCCAGATCTTTTTAACTCAGCCACGAGTTTGGAGGCAGCAGTGGTTGGTTCCCTGGAGGCCCTAAAATTCCTAATTTTTAGAGGACCGGGGCCCCATATGATCTGACCCCTTCTATTTGCACCACATTGAGGACCTGGAGGGAGGGGCTGCAGCGTGAGCGTTATGCCGGAACGGCGATTTCGCCCGAAGCGCCACTATGGCTCAACCCTAATTTGCCTCATTTTTACAAGCTACAGGATCCATCCGCGTGGACGAGGCATGGGATTAAATTGGTGGTACAGATGGTGTCCAATGGTAAATTGCTCTCTTTCGCCCAGGCCTTGTCCACCTATGGAATCCCAGGGCATTACTTCTTTCGGTATATGCAGCTCTCCCATGCCTACATTGCCCAATTCTCTCAGTCGACTTGTACATTTGTTCAGTCAGGTTTAGAATGGACGCTTCGGACATCCTGTGGGGAAAAGCCGACTTCATAATTATATTCATATTTGATTCTTGCTTCTTTGTCGCCTCTGGAGCAGTTGGAGACGATGGCAGCAAGACATTCCCATTCTAGATGACGATGATTGGGATGACATATGGGACTTTCCTTTCAGGTCCTTAGCCACTTCAGCCCCGGAAGGATTTCCAGCTTTAGGACCGGAGCCCTTTTTGCAATTTGGCACTTCGCCGCTTCAAATGGTAATTGCGCGGTCATGCAATGCAGTAGCCACTTCACCGATTCCTGGACTTTCCTTTCAGGGTATACAGTAGGGTTAGTAGCAGTAGATCTTACCCTTACAGAACGACGGTAGCAGAGGTTGACGAGGTCTCCGCTGTTTCTTCGTTCTTAGTTTATACTTATATTAATACTTCAGCCGAAAAGGGGTGTCCTACAGGCTTCGCAGGTAAGATTTGGACTGACTTGTTTACATGTTCAGCTGACTCTCTTAACCCGTTACATCCGTACCCTCTCGACGTATATGGCTTTCTTCATTACGGGACCCTAAGGTATCCACCTGTTCCGGACCCGCTTTCTCTCG
>BLSH010319966.1:95044-107454 GCA_018402905.1 Glandirana rugosa | reverse complement strand
TAAACTGAAACCTTTCAAAGACCTGGAAAGCAAACTGGACGGTCCACTTAAGGGCTATTGGTCATATCTGCAAACACATGACCTCATTCAAGATAAGCAACAAAAACATCTCTTTATTAGACCACTCACAACCTTTGAAAAAATTTGTCTACAAAAAGAACAGACGTACAAAACAACCTCATTATCATATGCCTGGCTAGTAGGCGCAGATTGTAAGCCTTCAATAAAACTTAAGGAAAAATGGGAATTAGAGCTAAAGACACCATTGACAGAGAAACAATGGGGGAAAGCTTGTATTTTCTCCCACAGATGCTCCTTGAGTACCAAAACCCAAGAGACCGCCTATAAACTAATGTCACACTGGTACGTGACACCCCAACTGGTTAAAAATTGGATTCCCGGCGTCTCAGACCTCTGTTGGAGGTGTGAAAAGGAGATTGGGTCCCTACTACACTTTTGGTGGACATGTCCCCTTATTCAAAAATTCTGGCAGAAAATCATCCACCTTATAAAACATATCACTGACACCTCAATTAAACTAGATGCAAAAGCATGCCTGCTAAATATCAATCATCTTCCAATCCACAAATATAAAAAATCACTTACATTACCCTTGCTAAACGCAGCTAAAAGTCTCATTCCTCTCAATTGGAAATCCTCAAACATCCCAACGATAAAAGACTGGGTCAAGAAAGTAAATCTATTCTACAATATGGAAGAAATCAGTGCAATGAAAAAAGAAAACACTTTGGCCTTTCAGAAGACATGGAAATATTGGTACTTATTCTTAACCTCTGATTCCTATCCCCAACTCACCTCTGAAACATAGATAAAAATACCCACACATGCCAAACATTACACCACCCTTTTAAACTTAGTACATTCAATATTCAGAAGAAAAATGGTCACACACCCCTTCCCCTTTTTTTTTTTTTATTTCCTCTCTCTTTTTTTTTTCCCCTCCTTAACTTTCTAATGCTATCCCTGTCTTCCTTATCGCATGATAATTATTCAAAGATTACCCTTTGATCCCTAAATGGAATTGCCTTTGACCTCTAATTGTTAACTGAATCTGAATTGTTAGATATTTTTTCTTATTATTAAGTTAAAATTGTGGATATCATCTGTTAATCTACATTACATGCTATTACATGTAACTGTTTTCAATTCTTGTACATTTCTGTCTTTTGTTTTATGATCAATAAACGCTGATTGTGAAAAAAAAAAAAAAAGTTTTTTTTTTCTCCAAAATTTTCGCTCTTTTGTTCACTTATGTAACAAAAAATATAAAACCCAGTGGTGATTAAATACCACCAAAAGAAAGCTCTATTTGTGTGAAGAAAATTATAAAAAAATTTTTTTGGGTATAGTGTTGCATGACTGAGTAATTGTCATTCAAAGTGTGAGAGCACTGAAAGCTGAAAATTGGCTTGGGCAGGAAGGGTGTATAAGTGTCCTGTATTGAAGTGGATAAAGTTCCTCACTTGGAACATCCGTGGCATCAGGGACAAGCTAAAGTGTACTGCTGTATTTGGCTGTCTCAAGCCCCACAGGGCAGATATTGCAGTGTTGGTGGAGACATGTCACTGGACAGCTCCAAACTGCTCTTAAATGCCCCTGGATAGGGTGGGCATACCACACCACCCACACTCCATATTCGAGAGGCGTCTCAATCTTAATAGCTAAAATAGATCAATTTGGGATTATCTCTATCCATACAGACCCTCCTTCATGCTACTATGTATGGTAAACCGCACTTAATTATTGTTTGCTATGTCCCCCCACCCCCATACAGCTCTGCAGTAGTCAGTGAGGCATTTTCATTCATGGCTTAGCACCCTGCAACCCCTGCCATTTGGCTTGGGAACTTTAACATGGTGTTTCACCCAGCCTTGGATAGGCTACATTCAGGAACACCATCCCCGCTGCCCACTAGCATCCGTCTGAGCCACTTATTCCCAGACTTTTCACTAACAGACACGTGGCGCTTTAAATACCCAAACACCCAAGCCTTCTCATGCTTTTCTGCAACGCACTCAATGATGTCTCAAATTGATTTTATGCTGGTATCTAATACATTACTTCCCCTCTTAGAGGAAGCAGGCATCCACCCTAGATGCCTTTCGAATCATGCCCCTTGCTGGGCCAAACTCCGTTTAGCCCCCCAGGCCAGGCCGGACAGCTTTGGCTGATCAGGAGGACATACAGCGTGAGTGTCAAATCTACCGAGGCACGACTACAGTTGGCCTTATATGTGAAGCTTTCAAATTACATGTTCGTTCCACTCTCTCTAGACACATAAAATCAATTAAAAGCCTCCTCCGCAACTGTCCTTCAGCAAGTGTCAGATAATCTCACTTCCCTTACAGACGCCTTTGCAACAGACCCCACACCAGCAAATGAATCTGCACTTAAATCTCAAAACCGCATTGTTGACCAATTACACTTTGAGAAGGCAAGACAAAAACTCTTCTTTTGCAGGCAGTGGGTGTTTGAACAGGCAGAGCGGGCGGGAAATCTCCTAGCATACCTAGCCCACCAGGACTCCAGACCTCCGGTGGTGGTTTCCCTAACAGATACACACCGAAACCATATAACGGATCCCTCCCTGGTTGCTGCAGAGTTTAAATTCTATTATGCTAACCGATCCTCCCCCCCCCGAAACAAACAAATCTGGACCAGAAACTAGAGCCTTCCCACAAAATATTATCTTTCCCCATTTGACGGAAGCCCAGGTAGCAGCCCTAGAGGCCCCTTTGACCGAGGACGAAATTGCCACGGCTGTGGCCTCCCTTGCCCCAGCTAAGGCCCCTGGATGGGATGGACTACCACTAGACTTTTATGCGTCCTATTCAGAAACTCTCATCCCCTAACTTCCAAAACTATACAATCATATTTATGATTCTGAAACCCTACCAGACTTCATGCGGGAAGCCGTAATTATCGTAATCCCCAAACCGTCGAAAGATCCACAACACCCAGACTCATACCGCCCAATATCATTATTAGAAGTAGATATTAAAATCCTAGCAAAAATACTCGCTATGTGTCTTAACCAAATAATCCTCACCCTCATTCACTCCAACCAAACAGACTTCATGCCCGGGAAAAACAACGTCATGAACCTTCAATGCCTTTACATGAATATCCAAGCAAGTCACGATAAGGTTGGAACTAGAGCAGTGGTGGCACTAGACTCCCCCAATGTGTTTGACTCCGTGGAGTTGGGTTACCTATGGGAGTGCCTCGGAGGGTTCGGGTTTAGGCCTAAATTCATTAAGTGGGTACAGCTTTTATATTTCTCCCCAATGGCACGGGTTGCAGTTAATGGCTGGATTTCTGAACCTTTCCCACTTGGACGTGATACCCAGCAGGGATGCCCACTGTCCCCGTTACTATGTACCCTTGCAGTGGAACCACTCGCTATAACACTCAGATCACACCCAGACATACATGGCCTCCGTTCAGGTTCACTTGTGGAAACAGTGGGCCTGTATGCTGATAAAGCGATCCTATATTTAGCAGACACAGGCCCTTCTCTAAAAGCTGCCCTCCAGACCATTGAGGAATTCGGTACTCACTCTGGGCTCCGTATCAATTGGAGCAAGTCGAAAATCCTCCCCTTAGACCCTTACCCGCCTACAAGTTACTCAACCTCCCTCCCTCTTAACAGGGTGTTCTCGATTCAATACTTGGGTTTTTCGGGTGACTAGAGCATCAAAAGACTACAGCACTAATAATATAGAACCAATATTTAACACCCTGAAGGCCCATACACAGTCATGGGCAAGACTTCCTCTGGGGGTGATGGGAAGGATAAATATCACCAAGATTTTTAAACATGTTCTGGCATTCCCCAGTCATACTTTATTTGGGGCTCTGTTAGACATAAACTGGCATTGCTCACACTCAAAAACCAGACTACTTCTGGTGGTACAGCCCTTCCAGACTTCTATTCATATTATATAGCAGCCCAATTATCCCATTTCTACAACCTCCATAAAGCAGATGCAATTCGGTACCAGGGCGCTAGTTAGTAACCAACCAAACTAACCAACACACACCCCCCTACAGGTACTATTTAGAGAGAAGGGATGCTCAGGTGGGACTAATAATCGAAACTTTATGTTAAACCACCATAAACATCTCTGGGAGATGGCCAACAATAATACCAACGCACCTGCATACCATGCTCACACCCCCCTCTGGCACAACCCTAGGCTGCAGGAACTTCTCATGATCCCAGACGTTGATATATGGGCTACTAGGAGAATAAGTTTCCTACACCAGGTGATCACTCCCACAGAGGTGAGGCCCTTTCAATCGCTGAAGGAGGAATTTGAGTTCCCATCCCATATGCTTTTCAGGTACCTGCAGATAAGGCACGCCCTCGAAACCCAATTCTCCGAGAGTCTTCTCAAATTTTTGTCCCAGTCCAGCCCCGGGCATAGGTGGGTGTGCTGGGGGGGGGTGATTAGGGCATAGGTGGGTGTGCTGGGGGTGATTAGGGCATGGGTGGGTGTGCTGGAGGGTGATTAGGGCATGGGTGGGTGTGCTGGAGGGTGATTAGGGAATAGGTGGGTGTTGAGGGCATAGGTGGGTGTGCTGGAGGTTGCTTAGGGCATAGGTGGGTGTGCTGGAGGGTGATTAGGGCATAGGTGGGTGTGCTGGGGGTGATGAGGGCATAGGTGGGTGTGCTGGGGCATGATGAGGGCATAGGTGGGTGTGCTGGAGGGTGCTTAGGGCATAGGTGGGTGTGCTGGGGGGCGATTAGGGCCATAGGTGGGTGTGCTGGGGGGTGATTCGAGGCATAGGTGGGTGTGCTGGGGGGTGATTTAGGCATAGGTGGGAGTGCTGGGGGATGATTCATTGGAATCATTGGAGACATGATAGATGATAGAGGCTAGATGGGAGGCCGTGTGGAAGAGGTGTGCTGCGGGGGGGGCATCTGTGAATGGGGTAGAGCTCCACAGAAGACCCAAAAGCCATTAACCCTCACAGCAGAAGTACAGAGACTAGAAAAAGATGGGGCATCCCTGCACAGAAGATTCTCCAGGATCCAGCTGCTTGGAATAACCTTCACTACTGGTAAGCTTGCTAAAGCGATTTTTTTTTTAAAACTAAACTTCATCTTTAAAATTGCAGTAAAGTCCAGTATATATTTTTTTCTTTTTAGGGACCCCCTGCAGGTATATACCATAATGTGCTAATATGCACAGCATATTAGCACTTTATAGCAGATGTACCTGTCAAAGAAGCCCTCCAGCACTGTAATGTGATCGATCCAGTTGATTCCTGGCTGCCTCACCTGCCAGCTGCCCATAGACAGTGAGGGGAAACAGGGAATGCATAATCCCATCTCCCGCTTACCATCACTGGCTATGGGCAGCTGGCAGGTGAGGCAAACTAAAACTTCCACACTGCGCCCGGCCACACGTGGGTAGGGGGTTGCATTGTGGAGGGGAGGGGCACCAAAATGCACCTTCGCCTGAGTAGATAAAAATCCTTGCACCGGCCCTGGGTCTACTCCCAGACGTTGATATTGATAAATTCCTTGCTACCTTTTTATCTGAAACTCTTTAGTGCCAGGAATTTAGTGGCCCGACAAAGGATGAGACCTGATCCCCCTACCTCTCAAGCTGGGTTCACACCTATGTGGATTGGATGTGGCTTAAACCGCATCCAATTTGCAGGACACTTGAAAACACATTTTTTTCAATGTGTCCTGTTTACATAGGTGCGGTGCATTCGCACTCCGCATTGCACAGAAAATGTGTGCATTTTCTGTGCAATGCAGTACGAATTACCAGCCCATTATGTTCAATGGAAATGCATCTGACACGGAGATGTGTTCCTCATTGAACAGAGATATTTTCACCTGCTCACTGGACCTCCCTCCCTGGGCAGCTGCTGCACTGCGAGAATGGACAGGACCCGCCGAACGACAGCTCTGGTCCTTCTCACAGGAAAACAGGCTGGAATTTGCACCACAATGATGTGAATTCAGCATCAAGCTTGGATTGCTGAGATAAACTTAACACTACGTTACAAAAAAAGTAATTTATTGACACAGCGGATGCCCGGCCAAATACAATAAGATGTGGGATAGATGGTTGTCAATCCCTGATACCTATAATAATGAATGAGTCTTTTTGTATTAATACCAGATATGACATGTGAACTCCTCTTGATTACCCAATATGCATATCAGAGACGTCTCACAACCCCTTAAAATGTATAAATTAAGACTACTGAACCATACTCTATATTATAGAAACATGAAAATATTCAGAGCAAACATAACCTTCAAGGACACATAAGCAGCTATGCACTCAAGGAAAATTCAGAAAACCTTGCATAGAATAATTATAACAAAAAGTGCAGCGCTAAAATTAAGTTTGATGATAGATATACATGAAATAATCAACTGATCTACAGCACATGATCATTCATTGAAAAGAAATCTTGAAAACGTCCATGAGTAAAGTCCATGTGTGAAAGATAATCCTCTGTGAAGTGAGTATAAATGAAAAACACGCAGGTGCTCAGGTGTGACAGCTCCCATCCACCAAAGGCCAGACTGGCCTCTCACCTTAAGGCCTCATACACACGGGCGTATATAAAAAAATAAACAAAACGTCGGGCCCGACGTCAAGGAAAAAAAGGCGACGTTTTTCGGCGTTATGTATTGACGTTTTTCGGCGTTAGTGAGCGTCGGCGTCAATAGGCGTCAATAGGCGTTTTTTAAAAAAAAATCATCCCTCTGCTATTTTTCAACCTAAAAACGTCGGTGTCAAAAAACGCTGGTAAACGCCAGTACAATATTAGTTGGCGTTTGTTGGCGTTAGTTGGCGCTTTGTGGCGTCGGCGTCAAAAAACGCCAACATTTTGCAGTCTCAGAATGCGAGGGCTGTGGGTTCTACTTTCTGCTCACTAATGCGACGCCACCTACAGCTCAAAAACGCTGACTTTTTATGGGGCCATTGACTAACATGGGGAGCAGAAAAAAACGTCAGTAGACGCCGGCGTCAAAAAACGCCCGTGTGTATGAGGCCTAATGATCTGACCCTGACAAATCAACCAGCTGCTCAAACCCACATCAGAGGATATCCAACTTCTTGTCACAAGACGAACTCCACCATAAATAAAAAATAAAGAATCTAGTGCTCTCCTTCTAATGGATTTATTAATCACAGTAAAACACTCACAAATTGAGCACTTGAAGCCAAGTGCAAGCGATCATAGACTGCTGTGTATGCAAACACACTCCTCCAAGATGGCCGCAGGTAATGTCAGATGTAACCTCTCCCCGATGTATGTGTTACATCCTAGCACAGGGCGTGGACTTCTTCAGCAATTGGGATGGAGTAAAGCCTCATACACACGGGACGACGATCGTATACAACAGGTTGTACTAACGACCGTTGTATGCGATATCGATCGTTCGTATGCGCGATTAGAGCAGTCGTACAAGGGAGTTGTATGAGCAGACTAGAAAACTTGGTCGTACCAAGAAGCGCTCATACGATCGTTGTATCGTGTGTACAGAGCAGTTGGTACAACAAGTTGTATTGTGCAAAACACGCATGCTCCGAAGTCAGGAACGGCCGGATGCTAATTACATGCACCTGAACGTTCTTTCTGTGCTCGTACGATCATGTAGTGCAGTCAGTATGCAAGTTACATTATGCAACATACGATTTGCGACGATCGTACGTACGATCGTCGTCCCGTGTGTATGAGGCTTAAGACACTCACAGCCGCTCAGGAGAAGAGGAATGCATAGTAACCGTTGCTACAACGGCCAATATCTGGAAGAGACAATGGAACTCATAAAGGTTTTAGTCCATAATATAAAACACTAAAAACATATTAAAATTGAATTTAAAAGGGAAGGGGAGGGAAGAGACGGGGGCAAGGAACCCTCATAGACAAATTCTCCTTTTCTATTAAGACCCCAACACTACTCCTAATAAAACAGCATTAATCTACTGATATAAAGACATGCAGAGGCAAACTGCCTCAATGCAAAAAAATGGTCACGAATGACGCATACCTACGGCCATCTTTCACGCAATTGTATGTCATAAATAAAATATACAAAGGAACTATAAAGGGAAAACATTAATAGCAAAAAAAAGGGACAACATCAATGGCAGGATCAAGAAAAGGAAAACATTAATGTCAGGATCAAAACAAATTTTGTTTTCTTTCTTTCCTCTTTTCCTTCCCCTTTTCTTTCCCATTAAAACACACAACCTAAAAAGAGCAAATATTAATGGCAGGATTAAAAAAATGGAAAATACTAATAGCAGGATCACAAAAAAGGGAGGGGGGCTATCTGTCAGAAATGAAACAATTTAAATCAAAATCGATATGTATACTCTATATTGTAGCACCTATGAAATAGTACAATAGTACAACATTAAGATAAAAACGAGAACTTTGATTACCCTGCTTTAATCTGTTCATGCAATTCTTTGTACCTCATATGTGACACTGGAATGTCAAGACATGTACCATGCTTATATGTTTCTTTTTATCATGCCAATAAACTTGGTTTTGAAGGCTAAAAAATGGGCAAAAAAGGGGTAAATCCAAAATTTTACATTGTCAGAACAGGAATAGAGGGGAAATTTGCCAGTATGAGCACTTGTTCCCATGACGACTGTTTAAGAAGGGATATCCCTCCTAGGACAGGAAGTAAACATTTGCCTTTAAGCCAGCCATAGATGGTTGGAATCTCGGCTGGTTCAGCAGGGACCAGCTGAGATTCATGTATGGGCAGGGTGTCTGTGCCCAAGTTGATCCATCAATCACCTTGGGTATAACCAGCGTGTTGGATTTTACATGCAATTATTGCAGTGGCTATAGCCTCTAGCAACAATCACTGAGTGTTCTCCTGGCAGGGACAACTCCCTGTGCCCCACCCCGCAAGGAGAACACAAAAGCTCCTAACGGGAGAATTCCCACACCAACACTGACTATGTTGATGGGGGAATCAAGCGATTTTCATCCATGAGTTGCAGGAAAGAAAATTGCACCATCTATAGGCAGATTTAGAAATAATTTAAAGCATGGCCAAACCTGATAACAGAATTTAATTTTTTTTACCATCTGGAACATAATTTGATGCTACCCAAGATAATTGAGAAACCACGCTGCTTTTTACCACTTTAAGGCTACTTTCACACTGGAGCGTTTTACAGACGCTATTTAGCTACTAAAAATAGCATCTGTAAAGCGCCTCAAAAGTACCCCCCCATCCACCCCAATGTGAAAGCCCTGAGTGCTTTCACACTGGGGCGGTGCGCTAGCAGGACGTTACAAAAAGTACTGCAAGCAGCATCTTTGGGGCGGTGAGGGAAGCTGTAATATACCGCTCCTCTACCGCCCCTGCCATTGAAATGAATGGCAAGCGCTGCCGAAGCGGCTGCACACCGCCTCGGTATCGCTGAGCGCCGTCACTTTTAACCCCCTTTTAACCCCTTGTGGGGGGTTAGAAGTGCCGCGCACCCGCCTGCATAGCGGCGCCGTATCGCCGCTATAACAGCGCTAAATCCCCGCTGAGACTAGCGGGGATTTACCGCTACCGCCCGCCAGCCCCAGTGTGAAAGGGGCCTAAGACAATAACTGAGTGTAACCATACAGCCATTGTCTCCTCCCAGTTGCTCCATGAAAAAGCTTTGTCCATCAGACAAAGCTTTTTTATTTCATTTTGTAGTATGTGCAATTGTAAAACCTAAAGGCTTGTACACACGGTCCAATTATCAGCCGAAAATGCTCACACGACAGCCTGTCATCCGATAATCTGGCCGTTAGTACGCTCCATTCGACAGCCGATTTTCATTTATCGTCCAACAAAAGCTGAATGTGCTGATTAGAAAATATTTGTCTGCCGACAAGGCCACGTCCGATTTTCGGTTCGTCTGTACAGTAGTTGGACAAATAAAAGTTGAAAGTACAAACACGCATGTTCGGAACCCAGGAATGACTCGGAAGTGTTCAGTCGTGTAAACCTGCGTTCGTAATTCATAATTCACATTCGTGAAGCGTCAACTGAAATAGTGAAATGCAGCGGAAGGGGCCCAAGGGTGACGCAGCAAAACTGAACTTCCTCTTTATGCAAAAACATGGCCAAGTGCTGAAGCAGCATAGGGGGGCTTTAAACTAATTTGAAAGATTTGGAAGAAATAACCTCAGGTATCTGGTTTGGTACTTAATTGGTGAGGACAGTAAATATGTTTCTAAATCAAGAATGTTGAAGTAATATTTTGTAGAAAAGGAGAGAAAAAATATTTTTTTGGACCAGATTGATAATACAAAATATAATGTTATTGTGTGTAATGTTACAGTATACTGTAAATATGTATTATTGGATTGTGGGTTTTTTTTTAATTTTTTGGTCTGGTTTGGTTTGTTTTGGGATTTTTTATGGTATAGATGTTTGTTGGGAAACATCGTTACAATAAAGACAATCTAAATAAAATAAATTTGTAAAAAAAGTGCAACAATTTTTATGCAAAATTTAGTATCTAAGCTATCCCTTTTTTCCTCCCATGTGATGATGTCTCTATAAATTGTATCATATAACCAGACTATTACAATATAATGAAAAATGATACATTGTGCATTGAAGAGAATGAGTAACTGAGCTGGAAAAGTGAATAGTTAGAAAGGTGTAGATTTTAACTTCAGAAATGATGGGGAGGGTAGAGATAAATATAGAACATACAGTTAAGATAGAGATGCTAGGGAGTTGGCATTAGTATTTATAAATGGGAATACAGAAGTATGGGTGGGATAAAAAATATTGCATCAGACACTAATACAATAACATGTTGCAGTAAAAATATAAAATGGATGTGAAAGATTATCAGTCTTTCCCATTGAGTGTTACTTGTCTAACACAGAAGAAGCACCTACACCTACGTTCAGTAACAGATTATAATAATATTATAGATTCAATCGACAAAATCATAATGCCAGCAAAATTCAACCATTTTTAAATACAGATATGCACTTTAATGTTGCTTATATCTGCCTGGTTATCAGCTTCAGTTGTCTATAGAAAGGCATTTAAAAGAGGTTACAGGTCTAGTCATCTTTCCTTGATAGCCATCACTGGCTGCCAGGGCTGCCAACGCTACCATTGACTAATATAAATACCAATACTGAACTACACTCTCTGCAGCCCCTAATAACATGAAACAACCACAATGCTCCTGATGAGGACAGTTAATTCCATCTAGCCCTTAGGTCACATGAGGGAGCTAGAGACAAGTGTTTTTTTTTTTTTTTAATTTATGGCATGCAATGACAAAAAGTGTCTGTTCTGGAACACTGATCATGCGTCCACTACTGTACCACTGGATTTCATCATGTATGTACTAATACCTTGGTACTGACATCTAGTGGCAGTTTATTGTAATTTGTTATTTTTATGTCTGTTAATAGTATAATCTAGTATCCCTGTATGTTGGGGCTAGTTAATTTAGTCCTTAGATAGACCCTTCAACCTTCATAGCATGCATAACGCTGAGAAGATTATGGTTTCTTTACACTTCAAATGAATGGTTAGCATCCTATATACTGCATTTTAACAAGTAAAACTATGTTGGATTAAACTGCCTTGTCCTATTGAAGAGCTGAGCTGCCATTGCAGTGTACTTATTCAGCAGGTGACCATATTGGCTGGCTGGACAGACTGAGGTCTAAAAGAGGTATGTTAATGCACGTGGTACTTGAAGCAGAACAGTGTCTAATATATTACCAGATAAAAATTGTACATGTCAATAAAAAAACTCTATAGTTAGATGATGGCATACAGTATGTCAAAATTAATATTCTACCTTAAAACTTTGATAACATAAAGAAAAGCATTTAGCTATTTCTTATGATATAAAAATTGGTAATACAATGCAAGTTATCAACAGTGGGCACAGATAGCAAATAACTACTGAACTCCGTTGATACAACCGGGCTCCCATTACACAGTTGGAGCTAGTAGGTTTGTTATGACCCCTATCATTGGTGTTTGAAGAGCAAGAGAAGGGAAGGAGAGGGATAAAGGTTAAAAAAAACAGTGTTTTATTTGTAGCAAGAAAAAAGTACTTCTCTTAATGCTGACATACTGTATACCCTATTGATTTCTGAGAAATGTGAATTCAAATCAACATCTTCGTATACTTTTGCAACCACTCTTCAAATTAATATAGGTGACCTCAGTAAATAGTATTCCTGACTATGCAAATAGCATTTGCTGTATTACTGCTGGAAATAAGAAAAAGTGGCTGTTTTGGGGGTGATGTAAGAACAGGGGTATGGGTTGTTACCATTCAATACACAGCAATAAAATCAAGGCAGATATATAGAGTGTTGTAACAATTGGGGGGGGGGGGGGGGGGGGG
>BLSH010319966.1:75396-85823 GCA_018402905.1 Glandirana rugosa | reverse complement strand
TTGTTCTAAAATAATCTCAACATAGTGCTACAGGGAGAGGTTCCTGCTGCTCCCGTGAAGGACAGATTATTGTTCTAAAATCATCTCCTACTGCTATAGGGAGAGGTTCCTGCTGCTCCTGTGAGGGACAGATTATTGTTCTAAAATCATCACATACTGCTAGAGGGAGAGGTTCCTGCTGCTCCTGTGAGGGACAGATTATTGTTCTAAAATCATCACATACTGCTAGAGGGAGAGGTTCCTGCTGCTCCTTTGAGGGACAGATTATTGTTCTAAAATCATCTCATCATAGGGCTACAGGGAGAGGTTCCTGCTGCTCCTGTAAGGTACAGATTATTGTTCTAAAATCATCTCCTACTGCTATAGGGAGAGGTTCCTGCTGTTCCTATGAGGGACAGATTATTGTTCTAAAATCATCTCCTAGTGCTATAGGAAGAGGTTCCTGCTGGTGCTGTGAGGGACAGATTATTGTTCTAAAATCATCTCCTACTGCTATAGGGAGAGGTTCCTGCTGGTGCTGTGAGGGACAGATTATTGTTCTAAAGTCATCTCCTAGCGCTATAGGGAGAAGTTCCTGCTGCTGCTGTGAGGGACAGATTATTGTTCTAAAATCATCTCCTAGTGCTATAGGGAGAGGTTCCTGCTGCTCCTGTGAGGGACAGATTATTGTTCTAAAATCATCTCCTACTGCTATACGGAGAGGTTCCTGCTGGTGCTGTGAGGGGCAAATTATTGTTCTAAAATAATTTCCTAGTGCTATAGGGAGAGGTTCCTGCTGGTGCTGTGAGGGACAGATTATTGTTCTAAAATAATCTCCTACTGCTATAGGGAGAAGTTCCTGCTGCTCCTGTGAGGGACAGATTATTGTTCTAAAATCATTGCATACTGCTAGAGGGAGAGGTTCCTGCTGCTCCTTTGAGGGACAGATTATTGTTCTAAAATCATCTCATCATAGTGCTACAGGGAGAGGTTCCTGCTGCTCCTGTGAGGTACAGATTATTATTCAAAAATCATCTCCTACTGCTATAGGGAGAGGTTCCTGCTGTTCCTATGAGGGACAGATTATTGTTCTAAAATCATCTCATCATAGTGCTAGAGGGAGAGGTTTCTGCTGCTCCTGTGAGGGACAGATTCTTGTTATAAAATCATCTCAACATAGTGCTACAGGGAGAGGTTCCTGCTGCTCATGTGAAGGACAAATTATTGTTCTAAAATCATCTCCTACTGCTATAGGGAGAGGTTCCTGCTGCTCCTGTGAGGGACAGATTATTGTTCTAAAATCATCACATACTGCTAGAGGGAGAGCTTCCTGCTGGTGCTGTGAGGGGCAAATTATTGTTCTAAAATAATTTCCTAGTGCTATAGGGAGAGGTTCCTGCTGGTGCTGTGAGGGACAGATTATTGTTCTAAAATCATCTCCTACTGCTATAGGGAGAGGTTCCTGCTGCTCCTGTGAGGGACAGATTATTCTTCTAAAATCATCACATACTGCTAGAGGGAGAGGTTCCTGCTGCTCCTTTGAGGGACAGATTATTGTTCTAAAATCATCTCATCATAGTGCTACAGCGAGAGGTTCCTGCTGTTCCTGTGAGGTACAGATTATTGTTCTAAAATCATCTCCTACTGCTATAGGGAGAGGTTCCAGCTGTTCCTATGAGTGACAGATTATTGTTCTAAAATCATCTCATCATAGTGCTAGAGGGAGAGGTTCCTGCTACTCCTGTGAGGGACAGATTATTGTTCTAAAATAATCTCAACATAGTGCTACAGGGAGAGGTTCCTGCTGCTCCCGTGAAGGACAGATTATTGTTCTAAAATCATCTCCTACTGCTATAGGGAGAGGTTCCTGCTGCTCCTGTGAGGGACAGATTATTGTTCTAAAATCATCACATACTGCTAGAGGGAGAGCTTCCTGCTGGTGCTGTGAGGGACAGATTATTGTTCTAAAATCATCACATACTGCTAGAGGGAGATGTTCCGGCTGCTACTTTGAGGGACAGATTATTGTTCTAAAATGATCTCATCATAGTGCTACAGGGAGAGGTTCCTGCTGCTCCTGTGAGGGACAGGTTATTGTTCTAAAATCATCTCATCATAGTGCTACAGGGAGAGGTTCCTGCTGCTCCTGTGAGGGACAGATTATTGTTCTAAAATCATATCACACGGGTTCAGGGAGAGGTTCCTACTGCTGGTGTGAGCGGTGCATTTCTTGCACAAAAATAAAAAGTGCATCTACGTTGCTGTTTTCCAAAAAAAAAATAATTTATTATTCTTTTTTTTGTATTAATAAGTAATGCTACATAGTACATTTGCGGCCAGAATGAGGAGAGCATCAAATAAGGGACATGGTCGTGGTGCTGCTGGTGTTGGTGGTGTAGGTGAAGTTCCTGTTGCAAGGAGAGGATGTGGTCGATTTGTGCCAGCTACATGCACAAGTGAAACACCTTCTTCAGGTGCCAGTAGCCGACAGAACCTTCAACGTTATATGGTGGGCCCGAATGCCGCTCAAGGAATGGTGAGGCCAGAACAAGTACAGGCGCTAGTAGATTGGGTGGCTGACAATGCCTCCAGTTCCTTCACATTGTCCCCCACCCGGTCCCTTGATGAAAGCTCAGAGTTGGCACCTGAACCCCAAGGCCATCTGTCTTTCACCTCAGCCCCTTGTAAATCAGCCAAGCAGTCTGAGCCTCAAGTCATGCAGCAGTCTCTCTGCTTTTTGATGACTCTCCTGGTGTGCTTTCCGTGGGCCATCCACATAGCCCGTGTCCTCCCTAACAGCAGTATACCTTCCGGGTCCACAAAGCATGCTGTTGGATCAACTGAGTAGGAGATTCTTGGATGCAAATGAATGGGGCTTGAATCCCAGATACCTGTTCAAAATCTTCAAGGTCTGGGGAACACCAGTCATAGATTTGATGGCATCGGAGGAGAACTCTCAGATTCCGTGTTACTTCTCCCCAAGGTGGCACCTACAAGCTCTAGGCCAGGATGCTCTAGTCATTCCATGGGACTTTCCCCTAGTCTATGTATTTCCTCCTCTCTCGCTAATCCTCAGAGTTTTATTTAAGATTCGACAGGAGAAGGTAACAGCAATAGCAGTGTTGTCCTTCTGGCCCAGAATACCATGTTTTTCACTAGCATGGAAAATGTAGATGTGCCAGCCAATTCCTCTACCTCCTCACGGAGAGTTGCTGCTGCAGAACAGACAATTTCAACCGAACCCGGGGCAACTGAAGTTGATAGCGGGGAGGTGGGAGTAGATCTTTAGAGAACTTAGTCCTTTCCGATAGGGTAATGGATACCTTGTTACAAGCCCAAAAGAAGACTACCAATAATACTTATTATAGGATCTATAAAGCCTTTTGTCACTTCTCGGCAGGAAAGAACTGGGATCTGAGGTCACCCTCAGTCTCTAACATATTGGAATTGCTCCAGGAAGGTCTGGGCAGGGGTTTAGCGTTCTATGGGTGGCAATCGGCCATTAAAAAATTGATATTGGTTTATGATTCTAGTTGTTTGGGTCTTTCCCTCTCCCTTATGTGGTTGATTGCTTGCTACGTCCCATAGTAGGCTGACATTAGGAGGTCCAGGAATAAGGAAAATTGTTTTTATACTTACCGTAATTTTCCTTTCCTGGATCCTCCTCATGTCAGCAGAGGGACTCCCACCCAAAGTCCGTCACAAGGTGGGTAAACTGAACACTGCATAGGGGCAGACAACCACTTGGAAAGAGGTTGTCCTGAAGGAGTCATAGGGGGCGGAGCTGACCCATAGGAGGCTGACATGAGGAGGATCCAGGAAAGGAAAATTACGGTAAGTATGAAAACTATTTTCCTTAATTACTCATCAAAAAAACAAAAAAAAAAAAAGCATAATTGGGGAAACTACTGCATTATAGCCACTAAATGGAGTTGAGCAGCAAACGTATTTCCTATCATACTGAGCCATCTGGTGCAGTATTTTTCTCCATTTGCACTGTTTTTGTTTCTATTCAGTAGCATTCGATCTGCAAAGAATAAAGCCTAAGAACATTTGCACAGAACAGATCTACATGAAGTTTTGATGGATGAACAGCTACAGTATGCATTTTTTTAAAAATAAATACACCCATAGTGTTAGAGATCTTCAGCCCAATGTAAGCTCTGACCAGAGATATCTAAGCTTAAAAGGGATTCTCTTTGCTTGCCTATTGTAGTTGACTGGAGTGGCAGAGAGATATGCTGCAGAAGAGGGGGTATTAGTGTGAACCTGGTGATTTGCCCAGTACAAGTTTACTTTAAGACCATAAGATGGCATCTAAATGCCCATTTTGAATCTGGTGGCAGCATAATATAATATAATATAATATAATAATATATGATATATTGTATAATATAATAGTACCTTTGATTATTTCTTAACATCCAACCTATGTCTATTGATTACTTCTAGCCTTTAAAACCCTGTCCATTGCTTTTGTCAGGTTCTCATGAAGAAATACACACTATTGCTCTACAATAAAACCAGTGCTAATAAATAACGTCTTAGAACTAGTATATGAAATGATGTGCCCATGAGAAAAAGAGCTATGATGGGAGGTCTGAAATTTCACCTTGAGCATTAAAATATTTTAACAGGTCTAATTAAATTTTATTGTTTGACCTGCGCACCTTCAATTTAAGTAGATTATGAAAACAGCTTTCTTATTTCAAACATGTAACATTTAAACTTCTTACCCTGACATTAATCCTGCTTAAAAGGAGCAGAACTTTGTGAGCTGCCATTGCAAACTTCTTTTTGAATGTGCTCCAGAGCTTATGCTTTCTTCATTGATACAACAATGTCTTGCACCACATTGTAAATGTTTTCAAGCATTAAAGTGCATTGTGGTGAGCTGCATTAGGCAGCCCATTAAAATGAAGACCATGATGCACTTTAATGCATGAAAAATAGGGCTTACTGCATTTTTTATTTCAAATAAATAAATACACATTTGTCAAAATGCCCCATTTTTGGCATTTGGTGAGCAAAGTATTTTTACTGGGATGAAAAAGAACACAGCCAGGCCAGAATCGCTAGTACCTTGCACTTTAGATACGTCTACAAGCTCATGTCATCAAAACAGACAGTTCTGGTTAAATGAATGGATTGTGTGAAAACAGGCTTTCTTGGATCTAAATAGAGGATAAAAGTAGAATCACTCAACACACTTTAAAGAAGGACTAAAATCTACATTTGGTTGGGTTTTTGCCATAGTATGCAGGTACGCATAAAATACTTGCGGCGCCGGAGGCATGCCCGCGCGCTCACTGTGTCCGGGCAGGGCCAGGGAGCGGGTGCGGCGGAGTCGATCTCCGTCAGCCACCCGCGATGCCCCCCCCGGAGTGAAAGAACGGAGATCCGTGTTAGTAAACACGGACCTCCATTCTGTGAAGGGGGAAGGGCTGTGATCACAGCCTTCCTCTACACGGAAGGTGTGATCACTTCCCTTCCCCAGCTAGGGCAGTCCCCCCACAGTTAGAACACGCCCAGGGAACACAGTTAACCCTTAGAGCGCCCCCTGCAGGTTAACCCCTTCACTGCCAATGGCATTTACACAGTAATCAGTGCATTTTTATAGCACTGATCGCTGTATAAATGCCAATGGTCCCAAAAAAGTGTCAAAATGGTCTGACATGTCCGCTGAAATATCGCAGTACCGCTAAAAATCGCAGATCGCCGCCATTACTTGTAAAAAATAAAAAAATAATAAAAACCCCAGAAATGAATTCTCATCATCCGTAAACGCGGCCACTTTTGCGCAAACCAATCAATAAACGCCGATTGCGATTTTTTTTTATCACAAATATGAGGAAGAATATAAATCGGCCAAAAACTGTGAAAAAAAATGTTTTTTTATATTTTTTTTTTTGATTTGTATTTTAGCAAAAAGTAAGAAATTTGGGTTTTTTTGCAAAATTGTCGCTCTTCTTTTGTTTATAGCGGCGATCAGAAATGACGCAGAGGTGATCAAATACCACCAAAAGAAAGCTCTATTTGTGGGAAAAAAAGGACGCAAATTTTGTTTGGGTACAACGTCGCACGACCGCGCAATTGTCAGTTAAAGCGACGCAGCGCCGAATCGCAAAAAGGATTCCGGTCCTAAAGCTGGAAATCCTTCCGGGGCTGAAGTGGTTAAAGAGTAAGCAAAGACAGTTGTTTCTGACATAGTCTCCATTTGAAATGGAAACAGTGACTCTTTGACTTTTCAGATGCCTCCAATCTGTTCAGTATCAGCCAAGTTTTATTAGTTTACACTGAGGAATATAGAATGGGGTATGTATATATCACACTATACACTGCTGACAAATACAATTTAATCTAAGTACAGGCTTTGTGAACTGTTCTGTACAAGATAAGAATTTATATGGCAGTTTGGGGAAAAAATATCTGGTTTATACCACACAATAGACATGTCACCAGACATCATAAAATTATTTTCCTATGTATACAATGCATTGTGGGTAACATTTAGGCCTCATGCACACAGGACGTTTTTTGACTGTTTTCAGCTTCAGACGTTTTTTTTCTACAGTCAATAAACCCTCCATCATGTTATACTATGTGTTCATGCACACATAGGCCGTTATCAGCTGTTTTTAGCAGTGACGTTTTTGAGCTGTAAAAAAACCAAGACCAGAGGGTTCTTCTGAATGTTTTTCAGCTGTAAAAACGTTCAAACGCTCAAAAACATCGATCCCCAATGTTTTTGGACGTTTTAGATCAACTGGATAAAAATAAAAAAAAACACTGGCCCTTTAAAAATGCGAAAAAACCCAAAAAAACGGTTATATATATATAAATATAACGCTGGTAAAAGCTGAAAAAACCACTGATAAGCTACTGACATTTTTTGGACTTTGTGCATGAAGCCTTAAACTGTGGTGTTAGAATAGCACTGAGTTTTTTTTCCCAGTTTTTATTAATATTCTCTCAATAAAACATTTTTTTTTCCAAGAAAGCAGGCCTTGTTCAAGTATTGCCTTGTAAATGTGGCAGGTAGAAAACTAGGCATTTTCAGGCATTTACTAGACAATACTTTAAAGCATACTCCAGTGAAGTATAACAGGATTTATAGAAGAAGTAAAAGTTACCATACTTGAATGGTGTAGTTCCATTGTCCACCAGCAGATTTCTCCCATCCGTTAACTTGTCCTAGCAATTAGCCACCACTAGTGATTAGCTTGGGTGTATATAGACTATAATTCAAAATGTGTGCAAGCTGTCTGCTGTATTGACCAATTATCTGCAGTCGGGGGATACTGCTCTTTTATATATGTGGGTGGTGAATGGGCAAAGATGATTGGCTTGTACAGGTGACCGTTTCCTGGTGGGCTTGCACACATGGTCCTAGTTCGAACACGCCCAGGCTGAAAATTAGTCACAACAATTTTCTTGTGTTGAGCAGCTGAGAACACCACAAGGTTACAGTGAAGGGGGAACAGTAGTGTGTTGATAGAGTTTGCTGGAGCTATATGATGTTGTGGTGACCAGGAAGAAGAGTGCTGATCAGAGATTGCTTCTGCCGTCATACTCTGCGCAATGCTACATGTGACCTGGATCCTGATAACCCTCACTGGAGATCAGGGTTTCCCTTGCTGGATGCAGCAAGTGACTGTGACCATCAGAAGACCCCTGACCATCAGAAGATGACCATTAGCTACTACTTTTGAGAACTAATTTGCCAGGGAGGATTCTTTCATAAACCTACGTGGAAACACCTGGAGTTCAGAGACTGACTACTTTGCGTGTTTCCTGGTTTCTTTAAATAGTTCTGCCCCAGTGGGGTTGCCGTTGCTCCCCTTTCTTTGGCAACATTCCAGTGCCCCTTTGGGTTACAAAAACTGTACTAGATAGCATTGCCATTACTTGTAAGGAAGGCAAAGAGGGACTGTTTCAGCAGGATTGAAAGAGAGAGATTACAGTAAACTGCTTGTTTCTAATTTGGGACTGATACCAAAGTTGTTTTCAAACACAGCTACTTAATTGATGTATCAACTTTATTCGATTACAGCAACTTCTATCCTTGTCTAAATTGAAGGCCCAGAATGTGTACCCTGGATCTACTATCTGCTGGAGACCGATGTCCTTTCTTCAAGCGCCATAACTTTGCCAGCCTACGTTTTATTTTATTTTTTATATCATTCACCACCCAGTGTGACAAAACTGGGACTATTATAACAATTTAGAACTGTCCTTATATATTGTTGTTAGGTAAATGCAGTTTGGCTCTGTTAATCACTGTTAGTCAGAATACTGCAGGTTGTTAACCATATCTTTCAGAGTAATGCTATTGTCTTAATGATTGTTTGCATAAGTACATGCGCAATCATTTCACCTTTTAGGCTATGCTTGGCCTAATACATTCTTTGAAATACGTCAAGGTGTGTCAGAAAGTGCTGGGTAAGTGAGGTGTATCATCTGCAGGTGTGCAGAGAAATCACAAAAAAATTCAGTGGCTCCTCTGGGGGTACCACTACACAGGAGGGATTAAACAATTATTTTCTATGTACCCTGTTTACACCACAATGCTGGTGTGATAACATGTTGCATTTTTCTGTATCATATCAGATGACACTGAAGGTCACCACAGAGCATTATAACACACTGTTGAGTGGAAACTGTAGAGTGCGAAATCTGGTGCAGCTCTGCATAGAAACCAATTAGCTTCCAGTTTTTTGTCAAAGCTTAATTGAACAAGCTGAAGTTAGAAGCTGATTGGCTACCATGCACAGCTGCACCAGATTTTGCACTCTCCAGTTTCAGTAAATCAACCCCTATGTATGACGTATACATTTGTCACACTTCAATAATGTTAAAAAAAGTGAAAAGTGTGATGCGCTGAAACAATGCATTGCTAGACTCTAACTGGTTATCAAAACGGGCACCAGCCCACGCACCAAAATTGGATGTTTTATCCTGTGGCTAGTTTTAGTAGACCCTTACTGTTTGTAGTCTAACTTAATGTATTACACATCATTTTTTGGGGGGGCACGGACAGGGCTTTATTTGGTAGCAAAATTTGAATATATATATTTTTATTTCCTTGGTTTTTGGTAGAAATAAATAATATAAAATTAGGAAAAAATTAATTTCTCTGACATTTTTCCCAATGCAACATTTATATAATTAGCACACCCCCATATATTTGCCGCAAAATGATTAGCACCCACCCCAGAAGATGTCTGTGTGGACGAAACGCGTTGGGGACCACGTGCCTATCGCAGTCTTTCTTTTATGTATTTTATTTGCCGGCTTTTATTTTGTCTGTTCCTGTATCGGTGGAATAAACTGGTATATTTTACTACACAATGTGGAGCGGTTTCTTTTCTTCACATGGCTCCCGGTGAGGTCTGATGTCGAGGGTAGCCTTGACTCTGGTGCTACCGAAGGGACCATCCAGGAGAAGTTCACCAGCACCACCAAGGAAGATCTTGCCATCACTGTTTGTGGAGTTTTCCACTACAAGCCTATAAGGTCCACTGGCCGCACGGTCAAGTGTACCCAACCCATCTGGTAAGAGTCCACCTTTTTTATCTTAGAGAAGAATTGTTGGTCTTTATTAACATCATTAACCCTCTACATCGATCTTTGGATGATAACTCACCACGGATTCGATCTATGCACATTCCACCTGCCTTTGTGTTCAACTTTATTGTTTATTTGGGACATTTGTTTGGACTTTTTATGCACTGTTTACTTTAAGTCTTTAACCATCACAGGTTTATTTGGACTTTATCACTTGAATCATTGACCATCATAGAGTCAACTTATTTGATACCCTGTTCACTTTAAGTCATTCACCATCACAGGTTATTTTGGACTTAATGTAGAATCAACTTATACTTTAATTTTAAGTACAGGGAGTGCAGAATTATTAGGCAAGTTTTATTTTTGAGGAATCATTTTATTATTGAACAACAACCATGTTCTCAATAATTCCAAAAACTCATTAATATCAAAGCTGAATATTTTTGGAAGTAGTTTTTAGCTTGTTTTTAGTTGTAGCTATTTAGGAGGATATCTGTGTGTGCAGGTGACTATTACTGTGCATAATTATTAGGCAACTTAACAAAAAACAAATATATACCCATTTCAATTATCGACACCAACGACGACGTGCGTTACAACTACCACTTGTCTAGTTTTGTGACTGTCTTAGGTACCTACCGTCCGAAAACTCACAGGAACGTTTCTTTCCACCGATATAACCAGTGACTAAACAAAAACAAAACAAAAACTTACAGTCTTTACATATAAACACTTAAAACTCTACAATATAACCAAAGTGACGACTTTTATTTATTAACTTTACCCATATATAAACAAAAAACAATTCAACGGATTATTAATACGTGTCATTATCAGTGGACGTGTGTGTCTATAGGAGGATTTATCGATGTTGATTT
>BLSH010319966.1:14838-28933 GCA_018402905.1 Glandirana rugosa | reverse complement strand
ACAGAATCCATGGATGGCAGGCTTTTGAGTGTCCTTGCAAAGAAAGGTGGCTATATTGGTCACTGATTTGTTTTTGTTTTGTTTTTGAATGTCAGAAATGTATATTTGTGAATTTTGAGATGTTATATTGGTTTCACTGCTGAAAATAAATAATTGAAATGGGTATATATTTGTTTTTTGTTAAGTTGCCTAATAATTATGCACAGTAATAGTCACCTGCACACACAGATATCCTCCTAAAATAGCTACAACTAAAAACAAACTAAAAACTACTTCCAAAAATATTCAGCTTTGATATTAATGAGTTTTTGGAATCATTGAGAACATGGTTGTTGTTCAATAATAAAATTATTCCTCAAAAATACAACTTGCCTAATAATTCTGCACTCCCTGTATTCTTGGCCATTTTTCAGAGAATATGAATGATAACACAAAAAACTTTTCTTTCACTCATGGATAGTGTTTGGTTGAAGCCATTTATTATCAATCAGCTATGTTTACTATTTTCATAATGACAACAGAAACTACCGAAATGACCCTGATCAAAAGTTTACATACCCCAGTTCTTAATACCGTGTATTGCCCCCTTTAACATCAATGACAACTTGAAGTCTTTTGTGGTATTTGTGGATGAGGCTCTTTATCTTCTCAGATGGTAAAGCTGCCCATTCCTCTTGGCAAAGAGCCTCCAGTTTCTGGAAATTCTCGGGCTGTCTTGCATGAACTGCACATTTGAGCTCTCCCCAGAGTGGCTCAATGATATTGAGGTCAGGAGACTGAGATGGCCTCTCCAGAACCTTCACTTTATTCTGCTGTAGCCAATGACAGGTCGACTTGGCCTTGTGTTTTGGATCATTGTCATGTTGGAATGTCCAAGTACGTCCCATGCGCAGCTTCCTGGCTGATGAATGCAAATGTTCCTCCAGTATTTTTTGATAACATACTGCATTCATCTTGCCATCCATTTTGACCACATTTCCTGTGTGTTCTTTGTAGCTCACACATCCCCAAAACATCAGCGATCCACCTCCCTGTTTCACAGGCCTTGTTGACTCCTCTTCAAATGAAGCATTTATGGTTGTGGCCAAAAAGCTCAATTTTGGTCTCATCACTCCAAATGACTTTGTGCCAGAAGGTTTGAGTCTTGTCTCTGTGCTGTTTGGTGTATTGTAAGCGCGATACTTTGTGGCATTTGCGCAGTAATGGCTTTCTTCTGGCGACTCGACCATGCAGCCCATCTTTCTTCAAGTGCCTCCTTATTGTGCATCTTGAAACAGCCACACCACATGTTTTCAGAGAGTCCTGAAGTTATTTGTGAGTTTTTCTTTGCATCCCGAATAATTTTCCTGGCAGTTGTGGCTAAAATTTTAGTTGCTCTACCTGACCGTGGTTTGGTTTCAACAGAACCCCTCATTTTCCATAGTTTGAACACTGCTGATTGGCATTCTCAATTACTTGGCTATCTTTTTATATCCCTTTCCTGTTCTATACAGTTCAACTACCTTTTCTCGCAGATCCTTTGACAATACTTTTGCTTTCCCCATGACTCAGAATCCAGAAACGTCAGTGCAGCACTGGATGAAAGATGCAAGGGTCTGTCAGGAGTCCAGAAACTCATTGACCTTTTATACACACACACACACACACACTAATTACAAGCACACAGATCACAGGTGAGGATGGTTACCTTTAATAGCCATTCAAACCCCTTTGTGTCAACTTGTGTGCATGTCATCAGGCCAAATTCACCAGGGTATGTAAACTTTTGATCAGGGTCGTTTGAGTAGTTTCTGTTGTCATTATGATTTAAAAAGAGTAAACACAGTTGATTGATAATAAATAGTTTCAGCCAAACACTAACCATGAGTGAAAGAAATGTTTTTGTGTTATCATTCATATTCTATGAAAAATGGCCAAGAAATCATAAACTCTGCCAGGGAATGTAAACTTATGATCACAACTGTATACTACACTGACTGCACTATATATTCTCCACTATATTATATATACTACATTGACTGCACTATATAGTTCACTGTATTATATATACTACACTGACTGCACTATATACTCTCAACTGTATTATATACAGTATCTCACAAAAGAGAGTATACCTACTCACCAAAACATTGGTAAGAAATGTAATATAAAACAAATACAAACAATACCACAAAGCAAAATTTCTGTATAGTAGAAAGCTGATATATCCATGGGAGGGAGCTATTCGGTAAAATGCATCAAAGAAACTCTAACAATAAAAACCTGAACTTTGCTCACCCTACACCTCGCTTAAGTATCAATATTCACTGCACGCACAGATAAAGGTACAAATGTTTATACTGTTATTGCACATGAGATTAATCATAAAAACAGTTCAAATAATGAACACAAAAATACCTAACATACAGTGGGTTAAAAAAAACCCTACTAACCCCCCTCCTTCCCGTCTCACTCCTCCCAATTCCTAGCCTGAAAGATGGTGAACAGCCGGGCAGCAGTGGGGCAGGATCAAGATATGTGCATGGCTCAGCTGATGTTGGCATGTGAATAGATGGAAAGGGAGCCCATGGCAACAAGTAATACATCCAAACTTGGTTGTTGAAAAAACAGATGAATATCTGGGATAATTAATGTTCGATAAGGAACAGTGTGGGAACCCAAGAGTGAAGGCTGGAGTAGTGGTCAAAAGGGGGTGTTTAAATCAATGCTGAGGAAATCTGTAGTGAAATATATAGTCTTATAAGGATTCCAATGATATACACCCCCTCGCACTACTGTCCTATGGTCCTATGGGTCAATGTCCCGGTCCCTCCTAGACCCTTTGTAATCCACAGATCATATATATGTATAGTTCCAACAATGATGTATACTTATCAGACTTGGGACATCAATGGCCATCCACAGGTAGATGATGCAAAAGGGATGTAGATCATGTGCTCCCACTTCATCACAGGATTGGGTGTCGTTCATGCAGCCTCACACCAAAGAGTGAGAACGAGCCCAACATATGGTATAATGTGGCAGAATCCATAGGAAATTACCTATTATCTAGAGCAGGGGTAGGGAACCTGCGGCTCTCCAGCTGTTGTAGAACTACATTTCCCATCATGCTTCTGGTAGTAATTGTATCCATCAGGCTTGCAATGCCTCATGGGAAATGTAGTTCTACAACTGCTGGAGAGCCGCAGGTTCCCTACCCCTGATCTAGAGCGACCACTGGAGGGAGTCCAATATTAGTCAGAGTCTGCACAAAAGAAGCCTAGTTAAATCAACAAATGTATTCAAAGATAACTACAAGTAAATCTCATGTGTGTTGGCTATAGCAAATAAATATTAGTGACAAGATAATACCCAATATATCAGTGCGTGCAGTAAGCCAAAACTTAAAAAAAAAAAACAAAAAAAAAAACTAATTGTTGAGAAAAATGGCAATAAAAATAGCAAGGTTGAACAAAGTTCAGATTTTTATTGTCAGCATTTCTTAGAAATTACACTTTGCTACAATGTAAAGTAGTGAGTGTACAACTTGTATAACAGTGTAAATTTGGTGTCCCCTCAAAATAACTCAACACACAGCCATTATGGTCTAAACCATTGGCAACAGAAGTGAGTACACACCTAAGTGAAAATGTCCAAATTGGGCCCATTTAGCCATTTCCCTCCCTGGTGTCATGTGACTCTTTAGTGTTACAAGGTCTCAGGTGTGAATGGGGAGCAGATGTGTTAAATTTGGTGTTATCGCTCTCACTCTCTCATACTGGTCCCTGGAAGTTTAACATGATACCTCATAACAAATAACTGTCTGTGGATCTGAAAAAAAGAATTGTTGCTCTACTTAAAGATGGCCTAGGCTATAAGAAGATTGCCAAGACCCTGAAACTGAACTGCAGCAGGGTGGCCAAGACCATACAGCGGTTTACCAGGACAGGTTCCCCAGGCCTTGCCATGATCAACCAAAGAAGCTGAGTGCACATGCTTAGCATCCTATCCAGAGGTTGTCTTTGGGAAATAGATGTATGAGTGCTGCCAGCATTGCTGCAGAGGTTGAAGGGGTGGGGGGGTCAACCTGTCAGTGCTCAGACCATACGCTGCACACTGCATCAAATTGGTCTGCATGGCTGTCATCCCAG
Organism: Glandirana rugosa; assembly: GCA_018402905.1. Lineage (NCBI taxonomy): Eukaryota > Metazoa > Chordata > Amphibia > Anura > Ranidae > Glandirana > Glandirana rugosa. Next base: position 24,803 of record BLSH010319966.1, on the reverse strand, counting down.
AAGGAAGCCTCTTCTAAAGATGATGCACAAGAAAGCCTGCAAACAGTTTGCTGAAGACAAGCAGACTAAGGACATGGATTACTGGAACTATGTCCTGTGGTCTGATGAGACCAAGAGAAACTTATTTTATTTTATTTTTTATTTTTTATATATTGGGAAAAATCACCACGCGGGAGGAAACGATAATCCCCCATAATAAATTTCCCAAAAAAACCAACCTGTTGTATCCATGGATGGTCCACATGCAGGCGGGGAGGGGGGACCAACAAGGGGCATCCACAGCTGGGAGCTGAGGCAGGAGGCATGGCAGCAAGATCCCCCCAGGCAAGCCGACATGCAGGCATGGGCGTCTCCAAGGTGAATGTGTGTCTGGTGAAGGAATGGATGGTGATATAAGACTGAAGGAAGATAATTGTGAGCAGGTGCATCATGAGGGACTGAGGAACCATGGTTGGAAAAAAAGGAAAAAAAGGAACAGGGACGGTGGGGGTTATGGATAATGGTAAAAACGAGTGATGTGTGTAAATACCAATGCAAGTGACCATACCTGAAAAAGTGGAGACCGCATGATTGAGTGCATGGGGCATGGCTAAAATGATTGAGAATAATCCAGGAGATGCCAGGTGCCGCAAGAGGCACGCCTGATAAGGGCCCAGCCGCCAATAAGCCTGGCAACGTCACGCACGCGGGAGCAGAAGGGGGAGGGGAGAAAGCCTGACGGGGGCTGTACTCCAACTCCATAGCGCCCGTGAGCGTATGTACCCGATCGGCGTCACACATCAAGAGATGCCGCACGCATGGCCGGGTGGCGTGACGTCGACGCACAGCGGGGAAACCCGCCCCTCCATGGGACGTAAGAGCAGGGAGGAGGGGATCCACGGTGTGCGAACGCAGCTCCCGGCGTGGTGAACCAGGCCAAACCCCCTCCCCCCAATCCAGGGGAGGCCGGTCCAGGGAGGCAAAGGCTGGGAGTACCAACATTGAGAGAAAAAAAAAAAAAAACATTAGACCAACGTAACTAAACATAGAGGGAATTGGGGCGTGGCCTGGGCTGAGATGTGAGCGGACGTGTGCCGAGTGAGCTCCGGGCCCCAGATCATCCTTACCCGCATATCCTGCAATTTAACCGGCACTAATTACAGCTGGTCGGCTGCGCAGCACGCCCGAGACGCTGGGGGGGAGATGTCTCCTACTAAAGCGGCGAAAGACGCGGCCAGCAAGCTCGCCAAGTTCCGAGCACCCGACAAAGACGCGCAGGCCGAAGATGGCGCCGGCACCACGTCAGACACGGAACAGTCGGCTTCGGAGCTACGTGTGCTGGAGGCGATCGCCCAATGTCAGGGCACTCTCACCACCAAACTCGAAGAAGTGAAAATTGACATATCTCTCCTCCGGCAAGACATGTCTGCTCTTAAGGAGCGTGTAAGGGAGGCGGAAACTAGGATCTCGGCAGCAGAAGATATACTTCATCCGCTGCAACACGTGGCTGACGATCTCCAAAGGCAGATACAAGCTGTAACCGCCAAACAAGACGACATGGAGAATCGCCTCCGCAGGTGCAACCTCCGGTTCATAGGCCTGCCAGAGGCAGCAGAAGGTACAGACCCGGCCGGGTTCCTAGAAGACCTTCTCATCAAAGCCTTTGGAAGAGAGGCCTTCTCGGCCATGTTTGCGGTTGAGAGGGCCCACCGTATCCCGTCCAGACCCCCACCGCAAGGGGCTCCTTCGCGGACCTTCATAGCGAAGTTCCTAAACTTCAAAGACAGAGACAAAATCCTGAGACTGACGAGGGAGCGAGGCAATATACAATACCACAACGTACAAGTCGCGGCCTTCCCAGATTTCTCCAGCGAGGTCCAGAAGCAACGCACTAGGTTCCAGGAGGTAAAGAGAAGATTGAGGGCCCAACACCTGAAGTATGCCATGCTATACCCGGCGCGCCTGAGGGTGGAGGTCGACGGCCGAGCACAGTTTTTTGACTCTTCGGAAGCGGCTACAGACTGGCTGGACAGGCGAGAAAACAGAGCCTGAGGGCGTCAATGATGGCCGAAGAGATAGCAGATGAGAAGGCAGTGTACCCTCCGTGAGTAGCATACTGTACCCCACGGCTTCACTAACATTGCTTACCCCATACACTATAGTCAGACACTCTATTGAACATTGCCTCTCCTTTAAAGCGGAGTAGCCCTTTATCCGATCCCCTGAATGCGGCCCTATTATCTGACTGTACGCCTCTAATGCCTACACTGGCGAGGAGGATATTTCCCCAGCCGGGGGGAGGGGGTGCGTAGCCGAACCTGCTGGTTGTTGAGATCAAGTCGGTAACTTGCTTGAACCCTCGCAGATTAAACAGGCACAGGACATTCCAACTGAAAACTTGTTAATTGGGGCCCCTGCATAAGCAGGCTCACGTGTGCAACCATCACCCCAGAGAACAGTCGCTCCACTAGATGGGGAAACCAGTTTTTTTCTACAGTTCCCTGATGTTATATTCTCCACAGCACATGCCTGGGCTGGGTCCGACCGCTCCTTATCAGGTGGACTGCATCACAGGCTAGCAGGCGAATTAGACACACTCCTAAGCAATGTGCCTCCAGCTCAAGTGCCGAGCTGGAAGACCGTTTTTTTGTTCTTTCTATGGTTTTTTGTTTCGGGACAGAAGCCCGCATCATGTTGGGGAGATGCTGGGCGGGGGGGGGGGGAATGTTCGTTATAATTTACAATTCCAGTTCATTGGTGGTAATGTGCAATCAAATGCAAAAACTGCATATTTGTCCAAGGTCTAATAACGATGTAATACATAGACACCTGGTACTTAAGATATTATACTTAGTATGGCTATGTACTGATAATGGCACCCGGCGGATCTGTCTGGCACCGGCCCTCATGGGACAGTATCATTTTGATAAACTAATATGGCCACTATAAAATTCCTAACCTGGAATGTCAGGGGCATGAGAGACCGAATCAAGAGAACAGCTGTATTATCCTTTATAAAAGACCAGGGAGCTGGGATAACTGCATTGGTAGAAACACACGTAACAGGATCCTTACAAATGGCATTGAAACGCCCCTGGGTGGGCTGGGCATTCCACTCGACCTTTTCTCAATATGCCAGAGGGGTATCTATCCTGGTAAGGAAAAATGTTCCCTTTGAATTACTGGAGCTGAAGACAGATCCGCAGGGTCAATATGTGTTCCTACATGCAACTATACAGGGTGACCCGGTGGTGATTATGGCATGTTACATCCCCCCTCCATACTGCTCGGCTATAATCCGGGAAGGACTGGCATTCATTGCACGATACCCGCAGACCCCAGCAGTGTGGATGGGGGATTTCAATATGGTCATGGTGCCTGGTTTGTATAGAGTAAATGCAGCTGGCGGGGAGGGACTACCCCTCAACCCCACCAGGTTTGGTAGATTAATGACAGATTTTGCCTTGATAGATACATGGCGTCACAAGCACCCAGATACTAGAATGTATTCATGTCACTCGACGACTCACCACACTATGTCCAGGATTGACATGATTTTCTTAACTCAGACACCTGTCAGATCATGCACCCTACTGGGTGACTCTTCGACTGATAGACCGGGCTCAGGGTGGTGCCTGGAGACTTAACCCGTTCTGGCTGACACAACTGACGCAACAAATAGATATACCCAGAGAACTCCAGTTTTTCTTTAGTAACAATCAGGGCAGCTCCTCTGTGGGTAATGTGTGGGAAGCATTTAAACTCCACGTGAAAGGGGTGCTGACAACTAGAATTAATAGGCTTAAAGTCAACTCCAAATTGATTCTCCAACAGGCCTCCGAACATCTCACACACCTAGAAAACCTCTTTTTACAAGACCCCACAAGTCACAACAGTGCAAATCTCAGGCTGCATGCACGAGCAGTTGCACAACTTCACACAGACAAAGCCAAACAACACTTATTTTTCACAAAACAAACGATATTTGAACATGGTGAAAAAGCTGGTAAACTACTAGCATATCTTGCACACCTGGACCACGCCCCGCCAGTGGTGGTCTCTTTGTCCAAGATGCCTGGTGAACTGATCACAGATCCTTAGCAAGTGGCTGAGGAATTCCGACACTATTACGCCACACTGTATACCTTCCAGAATAGTCATACCCCATCCCAAGTGGAGGAATACCTCCGGGGTATCCGCTTCCGCCAGCTAGCCAGAGATCAAGCAAAATTACTAGACGCACAAATAACAGTGGATGAGATCTCCAGGGCAATCTCTCAATTAGCTACAGCCAAGGCGCCCGGGATGGATGGATTGCCCTTGGAATTCTATGCCACTTATGCGGATATTCTGGTGGATAGACTGCTGGCTCTCTACCATTATATATTCCACTCCGAATCGGTGCCAGAATCTATGCAGGAGGCCAAAATTGTAGTAATACCCAAGCCAGGTAAGGACCCCCACACCCCAGAATAATATAGACCTATCTCCCTACTCCAGGTCGACATTAAAATCCTTGCAAAAATATTGGCAACCCGGCTCAACCAGGTGATACTAACACTGATACACCCTGATCAAACGGGTTTCATGCCAGGGAAAAACACGGCGGTAAAGATTATTCATGAACATTCAGGCCAGGCACGACAACCCCGGATCTAGAATAGTGGTGTCGCTAGACGCCGCCAAGGCATTTGATTCTGTAGAATGGGTGTTTATGTGGGAGAGCCTAAGAAGATTTGGGATCGGTCCAATATTTATTAAATGGGTCCAACTACTGTATCAAACCCCGAAAGCCAGAGTACTAGTAATCGGATGGTTATCAAATAGCTTTCCCCTGGGTAGGGGCACCAGGCAGGGGTGCCCGCTATCCCCCCTATTATATGCATTGGCAGCAGAACCACTGGCACTGGCCATTAGAAATAACAAAAGCATTAGGGGGCTACGGATGGGAGGCTTGGAAGAGAAAGTGGGCCTATACGCTGACGACATGATACTATACCTGTCTGACTCACAACATTCCTTGACGGAGGCACTATCCACCATAGAAGAGATGGGGAAGTACTCAGGCCTTAAGATAAACTGGGACAAATCCCAACTTTTACCTATTGACCAGTTTCCCATGCCCAGGACAGACCCCCCCCATACCACTTGCCAGGGTGTCATCAATAAAATATTTAGGAGTAGTTGTAACAAGACAACTGAACGAATACAATTTAAACAATATTGAACCCCTCTACTCATTGATTAAATCGAAAACACAATCCTGGGCAAAATTACCCCTTGGAGTAACCGGCGAATCAATCTAATTAAGATGATACTATTACCGAAAATGTTGTACGTAATGTGGCACGCCCCCCTGCCTATCCCTGTGAAATTTTTCAAAACAATAGATGCTATTCTACGGTCATTCGTATGGGGACCGACCAGGCACAGACTCCCCTGGCATGTTCTGAAAAACCCTACCACTATGGGCGGTCTGGGACTCCCGGATATAAGAGATTACTACTTGGCCTCCCAGACATCTCATTTTTACCATTACCAAAAGACAGACCTCCTTAGACACCAGACCCTTCTCGGACAGACGTCCGTCTCCCCGGCGCACACCCCTCTACGGGTCATCATGCGCAATGTGTCCCATCCCCCCTCCCTCAAACGCATCCAAGACCTGACCTCACATCAACGATGCATATGGGGCCAAGTCATGAGAAAACTGACCCCGTTGGCACACCACAGACACACACCCTTGTGGTTCAATAACGACCTGCCAGAACTTCTTACCATCCCAGACCCACAAATTTGGATAGCCAGGGGGATCTTATATCTGTTCCAAGTCCTAACCACACAGGGACCAAAACCATTCCAAAGTTTGAAAGAGGAATTCAGCCTACCCAACTACATGTTCTTCAGATTCCTCCAGTTGAGGCATGCTTTAGCCACGCAATTTGCGGCGGGGTACCCTGAATTGGTGGAGCTGGACTTAATCCCGATAATTCTGGGAACTGAACCCTCTAAATTGACGTCCATAATATATCAGACTATACGGACACAAGGAGTTGCAAGGACAGCGTACTCCATGAAAACAAAATGGGAGGGAGATGTGGGGCAACTGACAGATGAGGAGTGGGATGGAGCCCTGGAGGGAGTGAAGATGGCATCCCCTAGAGCCCCTGATCGCTTGACCCAGTTATACATATTACATAGGGCATACACCTAAGATACTGGCAAAGTTTCAGTCGCATAGGAGCCCATTGTGTCCATTATGCCAAACAACTCAGGGCGTGTTTTATCACCTTATCTGGTCTTGCCCCCAGATACAGGCCTACTGGATTCAGATCGTCAAATTTCTACATGACGAAATGGGCACCCCAGTGGCCCTGGACCCAAAAATGTGTATACTTGGCCAGATGCCAGATGGCAGCTTTGACAAGTACACTGCAACTTTCCTTAGGGAAACACTATTTATGGCAAGGAAAACCATTGCAAAACAATGGATGCAAGCTGAGGTTAATACGGTATTACCATATAAAAAATTGATATACACTCACAGAGGATACCCTCAGAAATATGAGAAAATATGGGATAGATGGCTAACTACACCCGACACTTGTCCCACTTGATCTACTATGGAAGTGTATTGACCCAAGGTGAGACCAATTCACAATAGGACAGTAGACAAACCTATGTTTAAACGGCCAACATAGAATATTAATGGAGCCCCCACGTGATAGGAGGGGTAATGTACACTAAACGTAACACGTCAACATGATGTTGTGATACCAATGTAATATAAAATGTTATTGGCTATGACCAATATATAAAATGGAATTGTAACTAGACATTGGCAAAAATTGCTTTATTGAAAGTTTGAAATTGGATATTTGACTGTACATATGTAACAATTGCATAAGTCTCCTTTTTGTTTCTGTTTGTTTATTTCCAATAAACCTGTTTTTTGATAAAAAAAAAAACATAGAGGGAATTGATGGTTGAAACATAATAAGATAGAACCCAGGAGGTCAAATGAGAACCTGCACTGTGGCAGGTAATAAAAATACAATATAACAACACATTCTCACAAGCGTGTGTCCATCCCTAATTACTATTGACATAAAAGGTAAGGGGCAAAAATTGGGAATTTAAATGAAGGCTTGGCTGGGTAGAGGCACAATCTTCCATCCCTATAATTGGAATAAAAAGAAAGCTAAAAAAGCTAACTTGGAGGGGATTGGGACTTTAACCACTTGCCTACCGCCCACCGTCATATGACAGCGGTAACCCTCTCGTTCTGGGACGACGTCATATGATGTCGTCCCTTTAAGCCGGGATTGCGCGCGATCGGGCATGCGCATCCCGGCTCTGTCGGTGTCCTGGGGACACGCCGCATCACTGACGGGGGTGAAGAGCCATTTGCCATGGCTGTTTACCACGTGATCGGTCGTGACACAGTCACGGCTGATCACAAACGGCACTTCCCCCATTCGCACGGCGCATGCACGCGTTCGGGAGCGTGCTGTGCGTGCGCGTCAGTGGCAGCATGTTCCCAGGGACTGGGACAGGTGGCTGTTACCTTGTCATTGGCTGTGATCTACTTCACAGCCGATCACATGTAATGTAAACAGAGCGGTAACTCACTGTTACCAGCTCTTCTCTCCTCACACAGTTTCCAGTGTGAGGAGAGAAGAGCTAGGATCAGTGAGTTACTGATCTGTAAAGAAAAAACACACACCTGTCACATCCCCCCTCCGCCCCAATGCACCTGTCACGCAACAGTCACCCCATCTGCCCCCATAAAGTGTACCTGTCATCATAAAGTGTACCTGTCACCCATCACCCTGTCAGTGATCATGGCCTGTCACTCATCAGTGACCGTGGCCTGTCACCCGTCACCCATCAGCGACCGTGGCCTGTTACCCATCACCCATCAGTGACGCGGCGTGTCACCCATCAGTGACCGTGGCCTGTCACCCGTCACCCATCAGTGACTGTGGCGTGTCACCCGTCAGTGACCGTGGCGTGTCACCCGTCACCTGTCAGTGACCGTGGCGTGTCACCTGTCGCCCCGTCAGTGACTGTGGCGTGTCACCCGTCAGTGACCGTGGCTTCTCACCCAGCCAGTGACCGTGTCACCCATCACCCATTGGTGACTGTGGCGTGTCACCCATCAGTGACCTGGCGTGTCATCTGTCACCCATCAGTGACCGTGGCGTGTTACCCGAGAGTGACCGTGGCATGTCACTTGTCACTGACCGTGGCATGTCACCTGTCAGTGACCGTGGCATGTCACCCGTCACCCATCAGTTAACGTGGTGTGTCAACCGCCACACATCAGTGACCGTGGCCTGTCACCCAACACTGACCGTGGCCTGTCACCTGTCACGCATCACTGACCATGGCCTGTCACCCATCAGTGACCCCCGCCAGTCACCCGTGGCCTGTAATCCATCAGTGACCGTGACCAGACACCCATCAGTGACCACCGCCAGTCACCCGTCACCCATCAGTGACCACCGCTAGTCACCTGTCACCCATCAGTGACCACCGCCAGTCACCCGTCACCCATCAGTGACCACCGCCAGTCACCTGTCACGCATCTGTGACCACCGCCAGTCACCTGTCACGCATTAGTGATCACTACCAGACACCGGTCACCCATCAGTGACCACCGCCAGACACCCTTCACCAGTAACTTCCAAAAGTCACCCGTCACCCATCAGTGACCAGACACCCATCACCCATCAGTGACCACTACCAGACACCCAGCACCCATCAGTGACCACAGCCAGTCACCCATCACCCATCAGTGACCACAGCCAGTCACCCATCACCCATCAGTGACCCCCACCAGTCACCCATCAGTGACCACCACCAGTCACCCATCATCCATCAGTGACCACCACCAGTCATCCATCACCCATCAGTGACCACCACCAGACACCCATCACCCATCAGTGACCACCGCCAGACACCCGTCACCCATCAGTGACCACCGCCAGTCACCTGCCACCCATCAGTGACCACCACCAGTCACCCATCAGTGACCATCGCCAATCACCTGTCAGTGACCGTCACACCCATGAGTAAACATCACCTATAAAAGTCTCACACATTTGGCATCGCCATACTCAGGAGGAGTAGCAGAATGTATTTTGGGGTGTCATTTTTGCTATGTACATGCTATGTGTTGGAAATATCATATAAATACTTTGCATATGAGGCGGTGAGCGGGAATGCCGAAGTTCCGCTGCAGCGCAGACAGGCGAGCAGCAGCAGGGTGAGAACGCCGAAAGTGCTCACAGACGGCCTGCACTTTCTGCAGCAGCTCTGACATATCCGGGTAGTTTTTTAGAAAATTCTGTACCACCAAATTCAGCACATGCGCCAGGCAAGGGATGTGCGTCAAACCGGCTAGGCCCAGAGCCGCTACGAGATTTCGGCCATTGTCGCACACCACCAGGTCGGGCTTGAGTCTCAGTGGCAACAACCACTCATTGGTCTGTTGTTCAATGCCCATCCACAGCTCCTGCGCAGTGTGGGGTTTATCCCCCAAACATATCCATTTTAAAACAGCCTGCTGTCGTTTCCCCCTGGATGTGCTGATGTTGGTGGTGAAGGTGTTACACTGAGCGGATGAGGAGGTGGTCGAGGAGGAGGAAGCGGAGTAGGAGGAGGAGGCAACAGGAGGCAAAGTGGTGGTTGTAGTCGTGTAGGTCCCCCTTTGCTGTCGTCCGACAAAATTTTACCTATACAAACCCCCTATTTGGGGTGTGACGCGTCCTCGACACCTACCCGTAACTTGTTGTCTGGTTACTCACCAACAACGGTGACTCTGAGTTCGGGCTGGACCACCACACGCTGTTACCGGCTTTAGAGCATCGCCGAGACCCGGATCGGCCAAACTGCGTGTAGGGAACGGACCGCGTACACGACTTAAACCACCATGTCTTAAAAGATTTTTTGATGGGCCTATACAGTCTCGACGACGTCTT
>BLSH010319951.1:44708-55097 GCA_018402905.1 Glandirana rugosa | reverse complement strand
GGTATATGGGGCTAAGGATTTTTTGCTGTGTGGAATATGGGGGGGGGATCTGTGTTGTGAGGGGGGGGGGTGAGAGGAATTGTTCTAGAAGGGGAGATTGGGGAAAGGGATTTGTGCTCGGAGGGGGAATTTAGGTATTTAGGTGAGGAGGTAGGTAAAGAAATTGTGCTAGAAGGAGAGATGGGGGGGGGGTATTTGTGCTGTGGGGATGATTTTGGGGTTGGAAATGAATGCATACCAAAAGCTATAATTGTGGGGGGAGGATTGTGCTGGGAGGGTAAGAGAATTTATGCTGGGGGGGGGGGGGATTGGGACGGAGAAGATCCCATGCAAGAAGGTGGGAGACAATTTGGAGGAGTGAGCAGATTAGTGCTGGATTTTTTTGGGAGGGTGCATATTTTTGCTGAAAAATGTAACTGGGGAAGAGTATTGCTTGCGCTAGCACAAGTCCTCTCCCCTCTCAAAGCACCCCTCACCCAGTATATATCTGTCCCCAACTCTACTCCATATTCTAGTCCTCTAGCACAAGTCCTCTACCTCCCAAAGCGACCCCCCAGCACATACCTGAAGCCTGTGTTTTGTTTAACGGTGCCCCTTAAGCCTCTCTTACTGAAGAGTTTGACCATAACCATTTTAGCATTGGCTTCTCCCTCCCTCAAGTGTCTCTCATTCACAAGTTTGAAAGTTGGGAGATATGCTTTTTGTACAGTGCAGTCAGAAAGCTAGTCCTTGATTTATCTAGTTCTTCAGTTTGGAATATCCTATGCTGCCTCACCTTATCCAAGTTTGTTGTTTCCAAGAAAAACCCAAAAAGAAACCACTAGTCTGATCCTTAGAGCCATTGTCAGAATGAAGAAAATGTTGTGTGCCTGGCTGTGTGTGCTCTGAGTGTGGAAATAGGACTCACCAGCATCTCTTATGGGGGTAATTTACATTCAGCTTTACGTAAATCCACAATGAACCGTTCTATTATAAAAGGGGAATGCGGTCAGTCTGGATTATAAGTAAATCATGTGGCAATTTATATTTCAGCAGTGCTGCTCAGGGAGGGTGAGAGTTGTGGTTTGGAGCACGGGAGATGTGATGTGTCGGTACAAATTGGGGACAAAGAGTCCTCCATCCGTCCTCCATCCGTACCGGACAGATTTACAGCTGACCAGATTACAGGAATATGGGGATACGGGATCTTTCCAAGAAAGAAAGGGAGGCTTGTATCTGCACAACTTACGTGTAAAAAATGGTTCTGAAAAAGAAAAACAAAAGATTTACAGATTACAAGACAATCCTCAACCACCAAGTGTAAATACAATCATTTATAATACAGAATAACAATATAAATAATAATCATATAATGATGCTATTAGGAAATCTAACTGGAAACAAAAATCTCACTGTTCTGATCTAATACCTATTGCCATTATTTGGAAACCATTGCTGCCATTGAGATGAAACTTTTTTTTACTACCTTTGAAGTATAGAAGTTGCTTTTGCAGCCAGAAGCCTCTTTGTGATGTGTGTTCTATCAGAACAGGGGTGCCCAACCTTTTGAAGAGCGAGGGCCACTTTAGCGACTTGGTAACAGGTCACGGGCCACAATGAGTGGAGCGAGCAGATAACAGGTCTGTGTCCACTCTGCATATGCATGGACACTCTATGGGCCCTCCGATCCAGTCTGCTCAGAGAGAAGGAGACAGATCCCTTCTGTTTTTTTAAGCTAGGAGGATAGGCAGGTGAAAATAGACACAAGTTCATTTACATCTGGTGCTCTATATGGAGAGCAGACACAGACACAGCCCACTCTTTTCTATGAGCCCTCCAATCCACCCAGATGGAAGGGGACAGATCTCGTTCTGCTTTTTTAGTGGTAGTCCATTTACATCTGCCGCTCCATAGAGGTGAATGGGGGGTCTGAACGGGTCCACCTGAAAAAAAGACAGATAGATCCAATTGAACCGATTGTGTGAAAGGGGCCCGAGGCTGCTGATGCACTGCAGCCTAACTGCTCCTAAACTGACCTCAATCTTCACTTCTTCCTCAAGATTTCTGCAGATATCGCTGGCTGCTGCTGTTTCCCAGGGAGGTATGACTGGTGACTGCTGCTGGCTGTCCTCCAGGTCTGGTACTGCTGACTGGTAATGGTGGCAGGTATTGTTGGCTGGTACTGCTGGCGGGTACTGCTGACGGGTGCTAGCTGGTACTGCTGGCAGGGGTACTACTGACAGGTGTTGGCTGGTATTGATGGTGGGTACAGCTGGGTGTACCGCTGGCTTGGACCTCCGGTTGGGTACTGCTGGCAGCTATTGTTGGCTGGTACTGCTGGTGGGTATTGTTGACTGGTACTGCTGGCAGGTATTGTTGGCTGGTACTGCTGGCGGGTACTGCTGATGGGTGCTGGCTGGTACTGCCGGCGGATATTGTTGGCTGGTACTGCTGACCGGTGCTGGGTGGTACTGCTGGTGGGTACTGCTGGCTGTCCTCCAGGGCTGGTGCTGCTGGCATGTACTGCTGGTGGGTACTGCTAGCAGGTACTGCTGGCTGGTACTGCTGGTGGGTACTGTTGGTGGGCACTGCTGGCTGGTACTGTTGGCGGTTACTGCTGGCTGGTACTGCTGGTGGGTACTGTTGGTGTGTACTGCTGGCTGGTACTGCTGGTGGGTGCTGTTGGCTGGTACTACTGGTGGGTACTGCTGGTTGGTACTGCTGGTGAGTACTGTTGGCTGGTACTGCTGGTGGGTACTGTTGGTGGGTGCTGCTGGCTGGTACTGCTGGTGCGTACTGTTGGTGGGTACTGCTTGCTGGTACTGCTGGCTGGTACTGCTGGTGGGTACTGCTGGTGGGTACTGCTGGTTGGTACTGCTGGCTGGTACTGCTGGTGGGTACTGCTGACTGGTGCTACTGGTGGGTACTGTTGGTGGGTATTGCTGGCTGATACTGCTGGCTGGTACTGTTGGTTGGTACTGCTGGCTGGTGCTACTGGTGGGTACTGTTCGTGGGTATTGTTGGCTGGTTCCCGACCCACCATCCCCAAGCATCAGTGTGACAGCACTGGAGGAAGCATGCAGCTGCAGTAGAGAGCAGAGCCAATGCTTCCTGTATCGCTCCTGTCACAGGAGTAGTACATTTGGTATCACTCCACCTGTGACAGGAGCCGGCGCTATACAGGAAGCATTGGTTCTGCTTCCTCTAGGGCCGACTCCATTCTTCACAGTGATGCTTGGGGAGAAGTCATTACTAGTAAAAGCAATAAAAAAAAAAAATAAAAGTCCCTAAATCTATCTCATAGTTTGTAGACGAGATAACTTTTGCACAAACCAATCAATATACACCTATTGTGATATATATCAGCCTAAACTGATGAAGAAATGTGTTTCTTTATATTTTTTTTGGATATGTATTATAGCAGAAATTAAAAAATATATATTTTTTTCAAAATTGTCAGTCTTTTTTTGTTTTTTAGCGCAAGAAATAAAAACTGCAGAGGTGATCAAATACCACCAAAAGAAAGCTCTTTTTTTTTTTCCAAAAGAAAAAGAAAGCTCTATTGTGGGAAAAAAAGACATTAATTTTGTTTGGGTACAGCGTCCCACGACCGTGCAATTGTCAGTTAAAGTAGCGCAGTGCCGTATCGCAAAAAAGTGCTCTGGTCAGGAAGGGGGTAAATCCTTCCGGGGCTGAAGTGGTTAAGATGCCAGTTATTATTTTCATTTAAACATTACAAATACAATAAAGCATTCAATAACCACTTAATGACCGCCCTACGGCAGAATTACTGCTACAGGGCGGCCATTCTGTGCCGGCCCATGGATGTTCACCGGCACCCACCGATCGCCTGGAAGAAAAGCTGGACAGAGCTTTGCTTATGGAAACAAGGCAGAGCTGTGTCCTGAAACAGGGAAAGAAAATGCAACACATCCCTTAGTAAAAGCACCAAACACAATACACATAAACACAAGGCACACATTTAACCCTTTGATCGCCCTACATGTGTAACCCCTTCCCAGCCAGTATCATTAGTACAGTGGCAGTGCATATTTTTAGCACTGATCACTGTATTAGTATCACTGGTTCCCACAAAATGTCAACATTGTCAGTTAGTGTCCAATGGTCCACTGCAATATCGCAGTCCCGCTATAGGTTGCTGATTGCTGCCATTACTAATAAGATAAAAAATTAAAATATCCCATAGTTTGTAGACACTATGACTTTTGCGCAAAGCAATCAATATACGCTTATTGGGATATTTACCAAAAATATGCAGAATAAATATTGGCCTAAATTGATGAAGAAATGTTGATGGGGACAAGAGCCTCTTCCCGACAACCCTGGCCGTTGGTTGTCGGGGTCTGCGGGGGGAGGCTTATCGGAATCTGGAAACCCCCTTTAATAAGGGGGGCCCCCAGATGCCGGCACCCCACCCTACATAAATGAGTATGGGGTACATCGTACCCCTACCCATTTTCCTGGGAAAAAAGTGTACCAAAAAAAAACACTACACATCTTTTTAAAATATTTTTTTTAATCAGCTCCAGCGTCTTCTCCCCTCTCTTCGGCTCTTTTGCAGGGTCTTCGGTTTTATGCTCTTTTGTGGGGTCTTCGGCTCTTTTGCAGGGTCTTCTGAGGGGGTCTTCGGCTCTTTTGCGGGGTCTTCTGAGGGGTCTTCGGCTCTTTTGCGGGGTCTTCGGTCATCTGCTCTTTTGCCGCTGTCTCCTCGGCTAGCTTCTCCCGCTGCTTCTTCTTCTTCTTCTCTTCTAGAGATGTTGACTCGTCGCTCTCTTCATGAGGGTGGTGCTGATGATGACGTAATTGTGTGGCCCGCCTCATGCCAATATAAGGCAACCACGCAGCACAGACCCGGCATTCGAGTGGAAGAGAGCGACGAGTCAACATCTCTAGAAGAGAAGAAGAAGAAGAAGCTAGCCGAAGACCCCGCAAAAGAGCAGAAGACCGAAGACCATGCAAAAGAGCCGAAGACCCCCTCAGAAGACCATGCAAAAGAGCCGAAGACCCCGCAAAAGAGCCGAAGAGAGGGAAGAAGACGCCGGAGCTGATTTAATAAAATATTTTAAAAAGCTGTGTAGTGTTTTTATTGGTACACTTTTTTCCCAGGTAAATGGGTAGGGGTACGATGTACCCCATACTCATTTACATAGGGTGGGGGGCCCGCATCTGGGGGCCCCTTTTTTAAAGTTGCTTCCAGATTTCGATAAGCCAACGCCCGCAGACCCCGACAACCACCGGCCAGGGTTGTCGGGAAGAGGCTCTTGTCCTCATCAACATGGGGACAAGGTGCTTTGGGGTGGGGGGTGCAGTGCCCCCCCTTTCCCCAAAGCACCCATACTCCCCATGTTGAGGGCATGCGGCCTGGTACGGTCCGGGGGGGGGCGCTCGCTCGTCCCCACCCCCTTTCCTGGTCTGCCGGTCTGCGTGCTCAGATAAGGGTCTGGTATGGATTTTGAGGGGAACCTTGCGCCATTTTTTCGGTGTGGGGTTTCCTCTTAAAATCCATTCCAGATCGAAGAGCCTGGTATGCACTTTGGGGGGAACCCCGCACAATTTTTTTGCGGGGGTTCCCCTTTAAGAAACCTAGCACACAAGTCGCGCTGCAAGTCGGATCATTGTGATCTGACTTCTGGTGCGGCTTCTATTCAAATCAATGGGCTCCCATAGGGAACCATTGATTTTGAATAGAACGCCTAACGAGGCTTAACGCTGTGTATACAACGTTAAGCAACATTATTGAGCGTTTTGCCGGCTCAGCGTCAAAAACGCCATGACGCTGCAGCTTCGGAACGCACTGGTCCTGCGTTCTAACCACAGCTCACTAACGACGACGCCCTCTACTGCCCAAAAATGTCAGTTTTTTTAGAGGGCCAATGAATAACATGGAGAGCTGCAAAAAACACCCAAAAATGTGGCGTTAAAAAATGCCCGTGTGTATGAGGCCTTAAGATTGAAAGGCTGGCAAGCTGCCATTTCACTTCTGGGAGATGGCAGCTGAGCCATTGAGAGAAGTGAGAAAATTTAGCTACAAACTTTAGGAATGAAAGCTTCCAGAGTCTGCTGCTACAGCGGTCAGTGAGGGCTTGCTTCAAAAGGTCTTCCAGCACATTTTAAAAAAAGGCTGTTCAGGCTGTAATCCTCACGTTCCGACCTATCCAGCAACCAGGTCAATGCTGGTACAAGTCTCCCACTTCCGCCATCTCTCTCCTTGTGGTGACTGATGCTAGCTGCAGGCGTGTAGCTTCTTCCAGGGCGTGGCACCGCTACCAAGTTACCAGACGAGCTGGCGACCAAATGTTCTGATAAGCAGGCCCGCTATGTCACGATGCTGTAACCCCTTGTGCGAAGGACGAAACTTTACAGACACTCTGACGCTAGCAGGACTTGTCCAGACTTGCAGACTCTGACTTGGTTGCCGGTGGCAACAGTAAGTTGCAGTGTCCACTGTTCTGCTGGAATGCACGCCTCAAACACAGTCTCTCCCCTTAGCAACAAGAAGAGTCCCAGGCATACTTTACTGTTTGCAGGAATTGGAACAGACATTTGCAAAGCACTTGTAATGCCCAGCTTTAGCAGAACGCTGGGCATATTTGTAAGCCAGTGGTAATGTCCGGCCGTAGCATGGCGCAGGACATATTTGTAATCCATGGGCGCGTTTGCCCACCGTGGTTGCCATGGGTAACAACACATAGTACAAGTCAATGAATTGCAGGTTTAGTATTTAAGTGTCCTTCCCCAGCGCTGTCTTGGGGCAACTGGGTAAGCAGGCAGCTATACTGTTTGGTGGCTCCCGCTGGTTGCTATGGACAATGGCACACTTATTTAGCACAGTTCAAGGGCAGAGCACAGAAGTCCTTTTCTGCAGTTAAGTCTGCATCGACAATAAAACAGGTTATCACAATCCCCTGGCTCAGTTCTCTTGTGGTTGCTATGGGCAATGACTGGCAGCCTTGCAGGTAAATCCCGGACCGAACCCCCAAAATGTAGCCATGTGCTTCCTTGGGAGTAGCATTAGTTGTGGTTCACCTGATAGCTGCACCATATCTCACACATCTGTAGACACTGACCAGGCCGGCTCTTGTTTTTGTTGTTTTATTTAAGAGAAATAACTCGGATAGGGAAAAGGGGTGGCTGTGGGATGCTCCAGGAATTATTGTACATGACTTCCATATACAGTCCTGTATATGCACACTTGCCCTGCAGACCGTCCCTCTGCAGACTGTTACTCCTCACAACTTTCTCCAGCTCTCAACTTGCTGACCGTTTCTCCTTGCAATTCTCTCTCCAGCACTGTACTTGCAGACTATTGCTCCTTCACAACTCTCCAGCACATCCCTTGGTTCTCAGCTTGAAAGGAAATTTATCAAGCTTCTCTGCTCCTTTCTCTTCACTGCAGCTAGCATGTGGTGAGGCCTACACTTTGTCAGCAGGACCTCTGGACCACCCATTACACGTTAAGGATCATGAGCCCCCGAATATGTAGCAAAGTACTTGGGTTCTAGCTGGGCCTTTGATGGACTACAACTTCCAGCCCATCCCTCTTCCAGGCCACCACACGGACCTGCTTTCCTCATAGTGACACTCCTTCCCCTGACTGGCCCCCAAGGCTTCCACAGACTGTCCACTATTCCTCTCCCAGCCTGCTCCAGCACTTTCTCTTCCAGCTCCCAGGGTATGTCACTCACCGACTCCAGTTGACTCTTTAAAGTGTTTCAGTAGCAGGACTCATGGAATCACCTCCACTCCTGGCTGCGCCCGAACCTCCAGGCCTCAAGGTCACCCCCCCAGACTGGGGGCTCCCTCCTGGGTAGAGGCCTTCACAGCACCTATGCTACATCTCCACACTTCCACCTCCAGCAACTCCTCCTAGACTGACCCAGCCCAGAGTATATGAGAAGGCTTACCCCCTGCCAATCCAAATTGGGGATTGGTCAGAACTTCCCATGACACTCCAGATGATGACACCTCTTGTCTCACCATCACTCTGGAAAGTTCCAGTGCTTCAAAGAAGGTAGGAGGGTCTAGTGACATCATCTGTTGGACTGCCCCAGTCCTACCTAAGCCACTCCCCAAGCTCAGATCAAAACATTCAGGCCTACTCCTACAGTCACTACACTCCTGACTAAATTTTACCTCTCCTGCAAAAACACCTATCTCACAAAAACACCTACACTATGGAGGCGTTACAATGAGGTCTACATGAACTCTGTGAGAGAACATGCTGTGTGATATTGAAGAATAGTTGTGAAGTAAAGTTTAGACTTACCTCTTTCTTTATTTTCCAGTGCTCTGATGATCCACCCATTATGTTTTTTTAGTGATGTATACAATATTTCTTTGTCTCCATCACTCCAACCATCGGCATAACCAAAGAGAGCTTCCATCTTCTCCCGAGAGGTCGGTCTGCTCTGTATATATTCATAATGTTCTGTAGTCAGCAGATTCTTAATATCATCTAGAATGGGATCCACCACAGTCACCTGTCTGATAAGTTCCTCACGATGTCTATCTACAAATGGCTTCATGTCTGTAAATTTCAGAGAAATAAAGTTTATAAACATATTGTACCAGTTAAAAATAAAATACAGGAAATTTGTGAATTTGTAAATTCATTCCTGTTATTCTCTATTTCTGTTCTGCAGCATTGTAACTGGAGGATACAGAATAAACACAAAGCACACAGGAAATTCTCTTGATTCCCCCATCAACACAGACCGTGTTGATAGGGGAATCCCACTCACCAAGCTATTGTATTCTCCAATGGGGGTGGTGGAAGCCGTCCCCGCTGGAAGAACTCAATGATTATTGCTAGTGACTATACCAGCCTCTTGTGATAATCACATGTAAAATCTGGCAGGCTGGTTGTAGCCAAGTTGATTGATCAATCAACTTGGGTACATTCAACCTGCCCATACATGGTTCGAATTTTGGCCAGTTCAGAAGGATTGGAACTGTCTGTGGCCGGCCTTATGTCAGGAGCGTGTAGCGTTCCTGACCCTTGATAGCTGCTGATCTCATTCCAGCATCCTGGTTTTGGCTCTGATACAGCGCCTTGAAAAAGTATTCATACCCCTTGACATTTTCCACATTTTGTCATGTTACAACCAAAAACATAAATGTATTCTATTGGGATTTTATGTGATAGACCAACACAAAGTGGAACATAATTGTGAAGTGGAAGGAAAATGATAAATGGTTTTCAACATATTTTTACAAAATACTTTGTAGAACTGCCTTCCGCTGCAATTACAGCCAGAAGTTTACTAGCTTTGCACATCTAGAGAGTGAAATTTTTGCCCATTCTTCTTTGCAAAATAGGTCAAGCTCTGTCAGATTGGATGGAGACCGTCTGAACAGCAATTTCTTGCCACAGATTCTCAATTGGATTTAGGTCTGGACTTTGACTGGGCCATTCTAACACATGGATGTGCTTTGAACTAAACCATTCCATTGTAGCTCTGGCTGGAAGTTGGACCTTTAGTATAGTCATTGTCCTGCTGGAAGGTGAACCTCCGCCCCGTTCTCAAGTCTTTTGCAAACAGATTTTCTTCTAAGATTGCCCTGTATTTGGCTCCATCCAACGTCCCATTAACTCTGGCCAGCTTCCCTGTCCCTACTGAAGAAAATCATCCCCAAAATATAATGCTGCCACCACCATGTTTCACGGTGGGGATGGTATGTCCAGGGTGATCTGCAGTGTTAGTTTTTCGTCACACATAGCGTTTTGCCTTTAGGCCAAGAAGTTCAATTTTGGTCTCATTTGACCAGAGCACCTTCTTCCACGTGTTTTCTGTGTCTCCCACATGGCTTCTCGCAAACGGCAAACTGGACTTCTTATGGCTTTCTTACAACAATGGCTTTCTTCTTGCCACTCTTCCATAAAGGCCGGATTTGTGGAGTGCATGACTAATAGTTGGATGCAAGCTGAAGACAGCGCTCAATGGAACCTTCAAAGTCACTAGTACATTGTATAAAAAATTGGTTTATTAAACCTTGGATAGTGCATAGCAAGGAATACATAAAAACAAGAATCAATTCATAAACAATAAAAATGAAAATGGCAATCAGCAATAGACACCTGGGTGATGGAAATGGGGCACTAAGGGATCCACAGTGAAAGTGCCCCATTTCCATCACCCACGATATTTACAGTCAGCAGGCAGCATTCGCCGCCATTTGAATGCATTATGGGGCACAGGAAGTTGCCGCGAATGCCCCATAATGTTCGGGAAAACCTGAACAAACGAACACCCGATGTTCGAGTCGAAACCGGGAGCTCATCCTTATTCATATATAAGAACACATCTTGTGATCCAGTAGAGATTTTTTATGATTTTGATGTAAGCACATTATAAATGCTGGGGTAAAGGTAGTGGGTCCACAGATAAC
>BLSH010319951.1:0-33724 GCA_018402905.1 Glandirana rugosa | reverse complement strand
AGGAAAGAGACAACCCCAGGGGGTTCCAAGACAAGAACCTGGAGAGAATAAAAGTTATATATGGAGAAGGGACCCAGCCGACTATCAGAGGGTGCCGAAAGTTATATTAAAGATGCGACTGCTATGGGTTTAGATGGAGAGGTGGGGGGTTGAGTGAGGTAGTCAGAGGAGTGCATAGTGATTGAATAATTGTCTGTATAAACGTACCTACAGTGTGGTGAAGGAGTTTGAGTTGAACAGGTTTTGACTTAAGTATTATAAAGGAGGGGAGTGTACGGTAAAGGGGGCTGAAGAGACAAAAATAAGAGAGGTCCAAGAACAGAACCTTGGGGGACCCCAACAGAGAAAGGAAGAGGAGAGGAGGAGGTAGAATTGTACGTTACACTGAAGGTGCGATGGGATAGGTAGGGCGAGAGCCACTGAAGAGCGCAGTCATGGAGTCCGAGGGAATAGAGTTTTTTGAGGAGGGGGGGTGGTCGACAGTATCAAAGGCAGCCGAAAGGTCCAGGAGTAGGAGTACAGAGTAGTGTCTATTGGTTTTTGCAGTTAGTAGGTCATTTGTGAGTTTAAGAAGGGCAGTTTCTGTGGAGTGTTGAGGGCGAAATCCAGATTGAAGGGGGTCCAGAAGGTTATTCTTAACAAGACATTAAGATTCTTAATCAGACATTGCGAGAAAGAGAGGACAGTTTCTCCTTCCCTCTTCCTTCTTTTTCTCTTCTCCCTATTTTTCCCCACTACTCCTCTCTCTTTCTCTCATTATCTGATTCTTCTATCTCCATTATTCTGTCTCTATACCCCCCCATCTTTTCCTCACAATCCTCCTTCTTCCCTTCCACTCCCTCTCTCTACCCATTCCTCCCAAACTTCCCCTTCTCGACACCAGTCTTTCACCACCTTGGATGTTGATCCTCACCATTCTCTTCATACCTGAAACACTGTTCACCAATACCAGGAACCATCCCCCTTCTGGTATGGGGTTGTTTATTCATTACCTAATTTTAACGTATACCTTTGTTATAGATTTTATTTCTTGCGCCCTCCCTGGCTCCTATGTTCGCCGTGGGGGGATAGCCTTTTGGCTGGCTCCTGGCCCTCAGGCCTGCTCTTGACCTGCACCTAGGTAAGCAGATGGCTATGCCACATTTACCCAATCCCAGTGACAAATCATGTTTAATGTTTTTTCATGTCTGTTACAATGCATGTTTTTGATATTTAATCTTTACAGATCCCTTCCTACTCTCCCGAAGAAGCGGTCACCCGTGAAAACGGTAGTCCTGTAGGAATCTGCAGGGATCCCAAATTGTTCTCTGACTCTATCAGAGCACCATAAGCTAAGCCTCAAATACTGATGTTATATATTGTGATTATATATATCATCAGTATATGATTTGAGGTTTTGCATCGGGTGGCGTGGTGGATAGATCCCATTGTGGGTGTGTGCTTTTGTGAAATTGCGGATCTATAAGTTTGTAAGCCTCAAATACTGAAGAGCCAAATCTTGTCTGTTTTTACTACTGTACAATTAAGGTTTAGATAATTGTATGTATTGAGATTGTGTAATCATCAAATAAATTGTTAACTTTTTATGCAAAACCTGTGTGAATCCTTGGGTGTCGGAATAGTCCATGCTTCAGCTCTCTTGGTAGGCTGTTACTACGACAGTCCCAACTACTACATACTCATATCTTTACCCCAATCACGGATGGCCAGAATCCCAAGGGACACGCCCGATCCCTGATTGCCACGATGCGGGCCCCTGAAACGGGACGACGTAATATAGCGTCCACCCAGGATGGGGAGTGCACCTTCCCGTCGTATTACTACTATACGCCGGTAAGGAAGGGGCTAATACACAAATTGGGTTAGACATACTACATTATATGGCATTTTCTTTTTTTTTTTAGATTGTTCACCTTCTTGAGGGAATCACTACAAGGGATTCATCACCAGAGAGGACAGTGTTTAAGTCTTTGGTTTACATTGGACTTGGAAAGATTGAAAACTTTTGAAAAGACGTTTACATGCACTGGGGTATATAGAATATGTATTAGTTAGTGCTGATTTTTATTATAAGTTCTCTGTTTTGTCTTCCCTGCTCTGCCAGTTTGGATTCCCTCATTGATGACCTTGGATCAGATATCGATTACTCTCTGAACTGTACCTGCCAGACACTCTAGCATTGTGTATAAGTCCTGGGGGCAACTGAGTACCAGTAGGCCTGCTTGCCTTATAGGAAACAGGGCTGCTATAGGTGAAGAACACAGAAGCCAGCTATAGCGTCTGACCACATACATTAGGGGTAAGTGTGACACCTTACAAAAGAGAACTGTAAGAAGAGTGTATCGTTTGTTCACTTGAGTCCTGAACTAGAATGGCATCTGGTGGGTGAAATCACACCACAACGCCTGCAGCTCCATGGACTTAAGACTGCTGCCTAGCCTTTCTCCTGCAATTTGGATTAGTGTTGAACATCATTGGTGATTGTGAGAATCTTATCCAACTGCCCTTTTCAGTGCTGTGCTTGTGAACATGTCTGATATGAACATCGATCCATTTAAAGGGATTCTAAATATTCCACTTAGTGCCCATTCCCGACTTCTACCTGTTTTTCTTTTTAATATTCTCTATTACAAGATTTACATACATTTAGGATAAAATATATCAGTTACCATTAACAATATTTTCACATATTATCTTCTTATAACTCCATCCCTAATATAAACGTTTCTCTCAACAACCACTACCCAATTCTTACACTCAATCTGGTCCCTGTCCTTCTCCATCTGTTAACATATGCATATCATATTCTCATATACCATTTTTCATACATTATACATTTTACCCTTCCTTTCGATCAAGGGTTAAATAAAAATGACTCCATTTCTCAAATTATTTATCCCAAATTTTGCAATACTTCTGTACCCCTATGATACGTTAAGTAAATCCGCATGTGCTGCAAAGCATAAATGAAAGAAATTAGATATGTCAGTAGCTGCTGCCAACACCTCAAACGTGTCCTCACATAAAAAAATCAAGCGAAAAAGAGTAGTGTAGCGCTGCTAACCAAAAATACTGATGTACCAATAAATACACCTCTAAATCCCTCACTTATCAATAATCCTTTAACTAGTGTAAGTCATCCATAAATATATAAATAAAACCCATAAATTATCAAAGAAAATGATAAGGTTTATCAATAATCACAACACTAAATGATAAACGTGAAATTAATAAGAATTTACTGCAACTTCCGGTTCCGGCGCCTTCATGTGAGGAAGCACAAGGCAGCTCTCCCGGGAAGAAAGCCCAAAAACTTGCTAAAAAGCCGACCCGCAACCGCCCCAGTGACCACTACCACTACCCTCTGTTGGGGAACACCCTCAAGCATGGACCGGTATGTCCCACACGGCCCTCCACAGTCTGATGCATGCCCATGGCAGGACTCGGCCCCGGCACAGTCGCGGGAGACAAACATGGTGGCCGCACCACAGCTTACTCTGACCGCAGGTTCGGTGAGTGCTCCGCTCGTCCAAGCTGCCACGACCACTCCAATCCTACAGAACGATCGCTCGTCCACGAACGTTGGCGCCACACCTGCAACCTTTGTTCCCCAGACACCGTTCGTTCCGGCCCCAGCGTTCGTGGAAGACCAGTACGCTGGCTTAGCACAGGCAGTTGCAGCCCTGATACTCCCCACCATAACAGCCGCAGTGGACAAGGCAATAGCAAACGGCATAACCCAGCTACACAAAGAACTTGGAGACCACTCGAAGCGCCTCAACGACCTTGAATCACGTATATCAGATATTGACGACGAGATGCAAAGCGCAAGATCATTTGAGCAACAGACAGTAAACACCCAACAATATGTCTTGGAAAAACTGGATGACCTAGAGAACCGGACAAGATGCAATAACCTGAGGATTGTGGGCCTGCCGGAGTCATACAGCACCGACTCACTGCATGACCTCTGTGCGAAGCTCATACCTTCGGCACTAGGAATCTCCGCTTCATGTGTGATAGAGAGGGCACATCGTCTTGGTGCCCCGTCCAATGATAGACTTCACACCACAGCCAATTATTGTCCGCTATCTGAATTGCATGGACAAATCCCTGATCCTGAGTTCGTACCGCAACTCAAAATCACTTCAAATAGATGGACACAAGATCCTACTTTTCGCGGATTATTCCCAAGAAGTATTACGCCGCAGGAAAGCCTTCCAGCAGATATGCCAAGCACTCTTCCAGAAGGGAATTAAGTTCTCCCTCGCCTACCCTGCAACCCTCCGTTTCACTACCCAACAAGGGGACCAAAAATCATTTACCCACCCGGAGGAGGCCTCTCATTACCTGCAAGACTTCTTCCACATCCCAATTGATATGACGGAGGCCCCCTCCTCACCGAGATCACTCATGCCCCGGGATCAACGCAGCCCCAGGAAGGATCCCCCAAAGCAACAGCCGCTCCAAACTACAAAACATGGACTGACCTCTCTGATCTATGCACCAGACAAATAACTACAAGATCCACTGTGCTCATCATCTGTATACCCCACTAGACAACAAGACCTCCACCTGCCACCACTGGTCCTTTAATGTACACTGCTCCTCAATTCCTCACGGACCCCCCTGCGCCAGGACACCTGTCCCCAACGAGGAAACCAAGTGATGATAATCTGGCACCTGGGGGTCGCATCTAAAAACCCACCGCTACCCCACTGAACTGCCACGAAGGGTCTACACCTGTCATCACAGCGGGCAACTCTTTCAACTCTTCCGGTAAGGCTGTCCCAAGCTTGTTCTACCCACATGTGGAAAAAAGAGAAGTACGGACTTCCTCACCCCGCCCCTACCCTAACCTCCTATTCATCCCCGGATGGGCCACCCCTCCCTTCTGTCTTCCCTAGTCCAAGCCGACAAATATCTCTAGGTAAGCTCCCTGCAGAGATGAGCCGACCCTCACTACCTAGAACTCTTCCATTACCTTCACCTAGGAGCCACATTCCTTTACAATACTATTTCCCGTTCCATGCCCCCATAACATGAAAGTGGTGTCATGGAACGTGAAGGGCCTGCGTTCACCCCAGAAACGTATGGCAGTTCTGAGGCATCTGAAACGCCTAAAAGCTGACATAGCAATAATGCAAGAAACCCACCTAACGCAAGTAGATTTCCACCGTATGCGCAAATTATGGGTAGGACGTATAGTGGGGCATATAGGACGTATAGTGAGGTCCCCAGCTGTCAAAGGCAAAGCCGGAGTACTGATACTCATAAATAAAGCCCTCCCCTGTGACCTGATTTCTTATAGCACTGATGAGGACGTTCATATTCTTGTAGCCAATCTAAAAACAGGCACCCGAGAGTGGGCATTATGCACCATTTACGCTCCAAACTCGCCCTCAAAAGCTTTCAAAGCTTATCAATCCCTAACATCAACACTGGCATCATACATCCATAAACCCCTTTTGTTAGGAGGCGATTTTAACCAGGTTTTTGACTTGTCAGAGGATAAATCTAGATGCAAAACCCCTACTCAACCATTGCAATCCACCACTCCCTTTGCTTGCTCTTCAGAGAGTCTAGGCCTCATAGATCTACGGAGACAGGCCAACCCCATGGGTAGAGAATATACCTTCTTCTCTCACCCGCACAGTTCATTATCCAGGATCGACTACCTATTTGCCAAACAAGAGCTAACCGATCTCACTGCCAACCCCACCATACATGAAATGGCTATCTCCGACCATACCCCCGTCTCAATAGAGATCCAGGGCTTGGGCCTCCAACCCCCCCCCCCTACAAGTCTGGCGATTCCCCTCCTATTTGGCACACAATCAATTCCTCAGCAAAACCCTACAACACACATGGAATGATTATCTACACAACAACCGGGAACATGCCTCTGATCCAAGCCTCCTTTGGGAAGCAGGTAAAACGGTTTTGAGGGGGCAGATTATTTACTACTCCTCTGCCCATAAAAGACGTGTTAAGAGGGAGTATGCTGCGGCCAGTGCTGCACTGAGAGCAGCCCAAGCGCGACTGAACCTCCTAAACTCCCCCGAGCACAGAGCGCAATGGCAAATGGCTAAATCACATTTCGACACATGGGCACAGGAGCAGGAAAAGCTGCATTAATCCATTGCAGACCTAAGTTTCCACAAATACGGAAACAAACCCAGAAAACTGCTAGCCCGCCTATGCAAGGGTACTCATACCCCTTTGCATATAGCTGCCCTCAAGAACCCCGCCGGGGACCTTGTCTCATCGCCAAAAGACATAAATACCATTCTCGAGCAATGCTACACAGCCCTCTACTCCCGGGACCCCATCGACGAACAGGCAGCCCAGCAATTCTTAGACCAGCTCACTCTCCCAGTGGTAACCGGAGCCCAACTAGACAGTCTAAATGCTCCAATCACTCCAACGGAAATTATAGCGACGATTAAATCCCTATCCCCAGGAAAAGCACCAGGCCCTGAATGCTTCACCTCAGAATTCTATAAGCTAAATGCAGACTCCCTAGGCCCTACCTTAGATAAAATGTTCCAACAAATTTTGGATGGCGCCCCATACCTCCCATCAGGATACCAAGCAAATATAAAATTAATACCCAAGAAGGACAAGAACCCTACAGAGCCCGGCTCATATCGCCCAATATTCCTACTGAACCTGGACTTCAATCTGCTCTCCAAGATCATGGCTAGTAGACTAGCAACTATCATGCCCAGCATTATACATCCTGTTCAAGCAGGTTTCACCCAGGGCCGTTCTGCGGTCTCTAACATCAGGAGGGTACTGGCGGTGCTGAAGAGAGATGGGACTGGCCGAGCCTCGGAAAATGCCATAATAACGCTTGACGCTGAAAAAGCGTTCAACAATGTCAGCTTCCGATTGCTCCGGCTGGTCCTCGAGAGGTTCGGTTTCACGTGTCCTTTCGCACATCTAGTGTCCACAATGTACGCAAACCCCACAGCTCAAGTCATAGCAGCCGGACACATCTCTGATAGAATACCACTCCATAAGGGCACAAGACAGGGCTGCCCCCTTTCACCATTATTATTCAACCTCGCCCTAGAACCCCTATCTAGATATCTCCTCGCCCACCCCAGCCTACACGGGATTAAAATAGGAAACACTGAGTTGAGAACTGCGCTGTTCACAGATATTTTAATCTTCACGTCTGACCCACAGTCAGATATCCCACACATTCAACAAATTTTTACGCGTTTTAGAGATTGCTCAGGGCTTAAAATAGACTTTGCAAAAAGTGAAGTGCTACCACTTTACCTAGCCAGACTGCCGACTTGGGCAAACAACTCCCCTTTTCAAATAGCCAAATCGCATATCACATATCTGGGAATAAAGAAATGCAGAACCCCTCACTCCCTCTATCAACTCAATTTCCCACTAGTAGTATCCAAAATCATAGCCCAACTAGAGACATGGTCAAAACTGCCCCTCTCCTTCTTTGGCCACTGCCACCTGTACAAAATGGTCTCCTTCCCTAAACTATTATACCCACTGCAAACCATTCCCTTGCTGATGAAACACTTGGACGTACAAAGGCTCCATAAGGCCCTTTCCAAATTCATCTGGCACAACCGCAAACCGAGGGTATCGCTTCAGAAACTTTTTCTCCCCAAACAGGATGGAGGGACAAGCCTGCCAGACACAAGGCTCTACAATCTATCCTCGCTCCTTCGATCAAGCCTTGACTGGATCTCCCACGGTTCCCACTACTCGAACTACGACCTAGAGACTCAAATAGTAGCCCCCCATGATCTGTCAGCCCTACTCCACTGCGAGATCAAAAACCTGCCGCCTACTCTCAGACACAACTTATTAGTAAGAGATACAATACTGGCCTGGAGGGAAGTGAGGAAAAAAATAGGGGTTCCCTCGCAGATCTCCAAATACCTACCGATCCGAGGCCATCCCCTCTTCTCTCTGGCTTCAAGCCAATCTATCTTTGCCTCCTGGGCAAGTAAGGGACTAACCCTATTCGCTCATCTATATGATACTACAACGGGTTCACCCCTCGCATTCCGGACCATTGCTGACAAATACAAATTGCCCCCTCACCACCATCTTTATATATGCCAAGCCCTGAGCTTCATCAACAAGCTCTGCCCAAAGAAAGACAAACGCTTTGAGAGCTCTCTCATGGACTGGCTCATTGATTCGGAAGCCGTCAAAATTGCACATATCTACAAGCCCCTGTCATCTGCTACAGCCAAAGCTCCCAATGGCAACTTACTAACAGGATGGAACAAAGACCTTCAATCTCGAGAAGCCTCTCAATTTATACTCAAGGGCTATAATATTACCAGATCCTATATCACCAACGAATTCTGGCGAGAACAACAATTTAAAATCATTCATCGTGCCTATGTCCCATACCACTGATGCAACCCAACTCTCCAAGGCCAGAGCTGCCAGAGGAACAGAAGCCATCTTTATTGCATAAACTCTGGACTTGCCCGATTATAGTTAACTCCTGGAACACTGTTGAACACTTGGTGACATCAGTAACCGGCCTGCCACCCCATAAAAACCTCTACTTTCTTCTATTCGGCTCCTACAACTCCCCTACGGGATCTCCCCCTACACACCAACTCAGGGCTATCCAAGACAACCTCCCATGGCTCATCACATGCTACATGATAGCCAGAAGAGCTATCCTTAGACACTGGATCCAGCCCTCCCCTCCCACTATAACATCAGTTCACCAAGATCTTCAGGCGCTACTCAAAAAGGAAGACCTGGACTTTAGTTTGCATCGTAGCGCTTCCTCTCACCCTCATCAGCACTCAACCTACAACCACCACAGAAAGTGGAACCGCTACAAAGCCTACCTGAAGTCAGGAGCAGTTAAGCTCCCTCTTAGCCCAGGAACTATTTGACTGTCCTCAGACTCAGGTGACAAAACCCTCCCAGGAAGCATCGTATACACACCACGAGACACTACCTAGATGTTGGAAGGGCGTCAGATGCACCAAGTCAGCGGGTTTATATAAAACCGATGACAGCTTTGTTATACGTTCCTTTATAGACAATTGATCTTGCGAGCACCTGGACTTAAGCATCCATCAAAGCTGCTCTTCGTTGGACACTCCCCCCTCCTTTCCCCCCCTTCCTGGTTTTTGCGTCCATCCGTGTGTCGTCCCCCCCACCTCCCTCCCCTACAGCCACCCCCTCCCCTTCACCCTTGCTTCATGTTTTGTTGACCTAGGGAATTGACACACCTGCCTACTATAATGTCGTTCCATCTTAGACAATACTTTGTATAGCTACCTGTGTTGTTTTATTTCTGCCACAATTTTTATACTGTACATGAAAAAATGTATAGGAACTTTATAATAAATATATAAAAATATAAACACCCAGCTGGGGTGCAAACTCTCGCTCTCAACAATCAGTGTATAAATGTGAGTAAATACCATGATAAAGTAATAGGCATAAAATCATAAGTGCAAACCCTTAAGACTAAACAGGATGAGCAAATAATCCAAAACAAATAATATTGTCCAATAAAACAGTGCAGCGCAATGTAATAAATCAATACCAGAAATCCTCAGCAAGAGAAAGCAAAGTCCATATACTAGGATTGTAAATAGAGGAACTAGAGGGGAAACCCAACCTGTTGTCACAAATGAGAACTGCCAACCACACCCCAATATACAACAAGAAACCCAAATAGCACCATGGGGATTTTTAGGGGTAGCAGTTCACTCGCACAAGTAGAGAAAAGTACATGAGATATATAAAATGTAACATTTATTGATCTGTATTAAAATATAATAGTCCCCACAATATGGGACAAACATAAAAACAATACAAAACAACTTATCATGTGGTGTAGGCAACACTGGTACAGTCCACCCAGGCTGGCCGATATGTGAAGAGCTCAGCCTGGATGTTCTCAATTGGGATGATTTTTGATCTATGGGTATGCTACTGGTCTTCCTCCTTCTCCTTTTCTTTCCTTTTTCTTCTCCTCTTTTTCCTCTGTTTTCTTCCTCATTGTTTGGACCTTTTCGTCCCTTTACTCCCTCCCCCTCAGGTCGTTTTTTGCTGCATGTGTATATTATTCGCCTACATTGTAAATGTGTAGCGCCCTGAGCGTATGTTATTTAGCATTTTACTTAAGCAAATAAAAAAATGTCTTTTTTCTTTTTTGTATTTTTTACTCTATCCAGTCCATAAGGAGGTTTCGCCCCTATTTTCACGCCAGGTTCAGATGGTATGACCATATATCTTTCTTTTTATAATCTCCATATATACATGCTTCAGTATAGTTATACTCAATCAGAGGCGGCTCTCTAATTAGGCAAATTAGGCGGTCGCCTAAGGCCTCACACTCACAGGGGCCTCGCAACCGCCTATCCCTATCCCCTGCGGCCACTTGGAGTCATTGTGGCGCCGGCTCTGCTCCCTGGCGCACGCAGCCCGACAGCTGATATGCAGCTGGGAGGGGCGTCTGTCACTCTTTTTCATGACTGCATGTCCCAGCCTTTCCATCGGTGGACAAGTGACACCATGCGCGTGTCAGCAGCGTTCCCAGTGGAGTGCGCATGCGCGGCGGCCCTGGGCGCTGGACTGCCGGGGGGACCATTCATGAAGCGGGATTGGGGACCCACGGGAGTTTTCCTTGTGGGCCCTAGAATTAGGACCATTTGGCCAGTCCAGTTCGGACTTTCCTGGACACCTTTGAACCCGCCCTACTCACGTGGTTTATTTAGGTCACACCAACCGGATGGACGGCTGCAAAAACACACAACAGCCATCCAGTCCGGGGTGCACACACCCACTTGCTACTGCGGAGGCTCACAATATGGTGAAAAAGGTAGGCTGGGGGCTTTGTCCCTCTGTTGCCCTTTCCCCCCTCCCTTTTCCTGGCCAGCCTATTAATGGTAGGTAACAATACTATTTTTCAATATTTAGTCACAGGTATGCCCTTTTTGTCCTTAGGACCACTCTGCAGCCTTTTGGCTTGGTCCTCGTGAGCAGAGCGTACTTATGCCCCGGATCTACTAAGATGGCTCTGAATGTACTTATTTGGTCTGTCCATGCCTGAGGTTTGAAGTACTGGAAGAGTGATCATTACTACTTTTTTCTCGCATATGCAACTGCATGTTTTATCATGTGAGTATCCTTGGCTTGTCTTTTCTGATGTGATATGCCGCGCGCAGATGGCGAAATGTATGTGTTATGTATACTATGTTATATAGCTATCATATTGTTTCTATAACTGATAATCATGTACTCTATAATGATATACCATATTGTCTTCTTAGATAGTCTCATGTTGCAATACTTGCCTTCCCCTGAAGAAGAATCATACAAAGAATTTTAAAACATGTTGGGATACAGTTAGTCATCCAGGCTGAGCTATTCACATATCCGCCGGCCTTGGTGGACTGTACCAGTGTTGCCTACACCACATGAGAAGTTGATTTGTATTATTTTTATATTTGTCCCATATTGTAGGGACTATTATATTTTAATACAGGTCAATAAATGTTACATTTTATATACCTCATGTACTTTTCTCTACTTGTGCAAGTGAACTGCTACCCCTAAAAATCCCCATGGGGCTATTTGTGTTTCTTGTTATATATTGGGGTGTGGTTGGCAGTTCTCATTTGTGACAACAGGTTGGGTTTTCTTTTTTTCAATTTGTGCATCCAAATAACAGCCAAGTGTCTAAGTCTGTGTATCACCTCCACCAGAGACACACATACTCGCTCACCTCATAGGTATGACCCCTGATTTAATAGGATAGTCAGATCAAGCATTCGCCTGTATGGGTCTATGAGTCATCATGCAGCCAATGCAAGTCTGGAGTGATTATTTCTCCATGATGATAACAACATAAATAAAAACAGAGGGAGAAATATAGTGCTCTCTGTTAGTCGTTGCTTTATTATAAAATAAGTAAATCATTTACAAATCCGGCACTTGTCATAAGTGCAAATATCAAGCACTCACTTAGTATAACACGAAGCGGAAGACAGCTGTGGGTGATGTCATGCATAGCTCCTCCCCCATACGCTTTACATCCCGGGTGGGACTTCATCAGCATTAACCGAATAACAGATAGTAATAAAAATAATATCATAACTAGAGTTGAGCGAACACCTGGATGTTCGGGTTCGGTGGGTTCGGTCGAACTTCACGAAAAAGTTCGGGTTCGGTACCGAACTTGACCCGAACTTGACCCCAAACCCCATTGAAGTCAATGGGGACCCGAACTTTTCGGCACAAAAATGACTGTAAAAAAAGTCCTGGAAAGTGCTAGAGGGCTGCAAAAGGAAATAAAATGATTTTAGAACAATAATCTGTCCCTTACAGCAACAGCAGGAACCTGACCCTATAGAACTAGAAGATGATTTTAGAACAATAATCTGTCCCTCTAAGCAGTAGACTCTACCTAGTCCAGTCAGATCATTCTGTAATGCAGGATGAGATCTGCAATTTGTCCCTAAAAGCAGTAGTAGTAGTAATCTCTACCTAGTCCACAATCAGATCGTTCTGTAATGTGGGATGAGATGTTATTATATCTGCAATCTGTCCCTCACAGCGCCGGCAGCATCCTCCCCCTAAACTAGCCTGAGAGCATGTGACATGCAGCACTACGTGACTCCAGCTTATACAGAGGCTGGGTCACATGATGCACTGGCCAATCACAGCTATGCCATTAGTAGGCATGGCTGTGATGGCTTCTAAGGGAAAACCAGTGAAACGCTTGTTGATTGGCTGCCCTGCGGCTATTCAACAGGCGGGATCAAATACCCGAACCCAGAACCCGAAGCCAAACTTTTTTTCAAATGTCCGGGTTCGGGTCCGGGTCACGGACACCCCAAAGTTCGGTACGGACCCAAACTTTACAGTTCGGGTTTGCTCAACTCTAATCGTAACTAAAAATAAGTGATACAGGAAAGTCCCAATGATGATTTTGTGTCCAAAAAGTTCAATCAAATGTCCTAATCCACCAACTTAAAGTGTTTCTTAATATGTTCACCAATGTGTCTTGTAAAAGCTTGCAGCACATGCATGCTTGCTCACCTCCATCTCTGACCTGTAAAGCAGGTCAGTATTCTCTTTGTCAGGAATGATCCCTGTGGAAATCACATGGGGCGTGATGTAACACCTAGGATGTAGGCGTGGTGACATAATTTCCAGTTGCGAGCGGAAGTCAGCCATCTTGGTACACCTAGTTTGCTAGTACATGCTGCCCATGGCTTCTGAGCCCTTCTCATTTGTGAGTGTTATTTTAGCCTCTTATATATTTTTTAAATAAATTAATTACTGCACTATGGGAAGCCTTTTTTTAATTCCTTATGCCCTACTGCTGATACATTGGAGTGAGATGTCGAAGGTGATATGCTGTACCTGTGATCTTGGAAAATGATCTGACAAAGCGAATATTGACCTGCTTTACAGGTCAGAGATGGAGGTGAGCATGCAGGCCTGAAGATGGTGGATCACTGTAGTGCAAGCTCGTACAAGACACATCGGTAAACATATAAACGCCTTGGAGACAGCACCTCCTGGCCCTTTAAAGGGTTTAGGATCCTGGGAGACGGGACAGGGAATATGACCATGTGACTGCCATGATTGGCTGTCCATTAGACTAGCATAGTGTATGGCCAGCTTTATATAAGTACATAGGAGGGAGTGGATGGAGATACTTCCAGGACCCATTCACACTTAGCATAGGGGGAGTGCATGTTTTTTTGGCTCGTTTTTTCCATGAGGGCAGCCTGTTCATTGCAATGGGCTGTGCTACACGTGGCAAAATACCTCACGGAACATCTGGCGCGTTGCGGGTTGCACATTTTTTACTGCACATTTTGCTGCATTTTTCACTAATTTTTTCATGTAACAAAATGTGTGTTTACTTCTGTGTTTGGTGTGCCTCTAACAATTAATGGCACCAAAAGTGCCAACTAGTTAATTTAAGGTGTATAAAGTGAGCCATACACTATACAATTGGATTTGTCTGTATGTCCTCCTTTAGATTTATCAAAACTATATAATAGGAGGATACACCATCTATCTAATCACTCTGTATCAAATCAGGCAGGCCCTTGCACTACATAGTTGATGTTAGATCAATCAGATTGTATAGTGTATGGTGATCTTTACAGAATCCAGGACATACTTCTCCTGTTTTCAATATTACATCTCTATTATCTGATCGCTCAGCTCCGGCACACTCTTTCAAATGAACAATCTATAGCTGCGTATTTAGTAAGAACGCTATTCACTGATTGCATGGTAAAACGTACGCCTGATGAGGTGGGTGGTAGGGATCTGCTGAAAGGGGGTGGGTAGATACAGGGTGTGCTAATGAGGTCAGCTGGTAAGCTCCTTCCTGTGTTACATCCCAAGGTCTGTCCAGAAAGTACTGTAGAAGTTTTTTTTTAACAGCCAGTGGAGCAGTGAGGTAAGGAGTGTGAAGATAAATAGAAAGCTTTTCTTTAAAAGAAGTACATTATAGGTATATTGATATATAGGGGAGCTGGAATTTAGAAAAAAGTGAACTTATCTTATAATAAATATTTTTACACTCCTATTTCCTGTTTCTGCATCACCTATGTCCCTAAATACTTGAACTAAGCTATATCCGGTAATGCCGTTCCTGCTGCAGCGTTGTACGTTTTGGTTTACAGTGGTGCTGCCATTAGCCCATATAAACTTTCTTGGGTATAGACACAGGTGAGTGTGAAAAGACATACAGACATTTTGGCAACACTATCAATTTGATTTGATTTATTCTTTCTGCAACTGATATGGGCATCTTAGACCATGTCCTAAATTTACACTAACACTGTAAGGGTCTTCTAAATACCCCCCTATATAACTATAACTTAATTTAGAGTGCTTCTTAAACATTGGCTTTTTAGCTGACAAGTTTTAATATGTGAATCCACATAAAATGACATGTGCAAAAAGGAAATACATAGAAAAACATAGAAAAACAAAAATCTTAAACTCATATCCAAAATGGTAGTGATATGCCATCGCCCAGAACACTTTTTTTTTTTTTTTTTTTTTAACAATAGATTTTTATTGAAAAAGCAAATATAAAGTTGCACATACATTCACTCCCCATCCGGGGGATTACATAAAGGTATGAGGTAACATTAATCAGCCTTGGAAGGCATTAATAAACAAACATAAGAGGTGTATTGTGAGGAAGTACTTTTCCTTATATGAACCAGCTAGGGAAACATCCCACACCTTCTTTATTGTATATGATGTGTGCGGTAGTGGTGCCTTGTGTGGTTTTCTAATTATCCTTCTTTCACAGGGAAGGTTCCGCCCCCCCTAATTGGGAGCTATTCTGCGGGCGGAAAATGCGGAATAGCCCAGAACACTTTAAAGTGACACGTGCAAAGAAAAAATGATTTGAAAATAATGACAGTAGATAGTTCATAAAGTGCAAAGTCCAAAAGTGTATTGATAACAACAAATCCAGTGAATCCAAAAGAGGTAATCAAAATGATCAAAACAGGGTGCAGAATTCTTCCACCAAGTGCAGAGGTTAAATTTACTTCCGGTGTCACCGCACACTCTAGGTGTAAAGACTCTTACCAGAGGTAAATGTTTACCTATCTATAGGCAAACAAAAACGGCAGGCAGATAGCCTCTGCAAGCTTAGGAGGAAAAGTAAC
Source organism: Glandirana rugosa (assembly GCA_018402905.1). Lineage (NCBI taxonomy): Eukaryota > Metazoa > Chordata > Amphibia > Anura > Ranidae > Glandirana > Glandirana rugosa. The sequence continues at coordinate 18,038 of BLSH010319951.1, read as the reverse complement.
AGCAGCAGATCCAGGTTCAGAGAATATTTTGTGATATCATATCAGCATATTAAAGAAAAGAGAAGGCTCCAAATAGTGAAATACCATAATTTATTTAATAAAAACAAACACGTGCCAAATGGCTACTCACAGAATAGAAGATAAAACAGTGCATGTAGTAATAAAATCGCCGGCTCAGGAAATTTGCCCATGCTATCAGGTCACGTGGGACACAAACTCGTCAATGCGTAGGACCGCCCGACATGTTTAGTCATAAATGACGTCATCAAAGGGCACCCATATTTATTCTATGTATTTCCTTTTTGCACATGTCATTTTATGTGGATTCACTTACTGATATTATGGTTTTTGATTTTTGATCTCATCATTTATTGCTATAGAACTGTGTTTTATTTCTATATTTTTCACAATTTGGGGTTGCGCAATTTTTTGCTTGTAGTTCTGTTTGGATGGTTTCCCATTAATTGCAGCACCTTTCACCAAAGTTTTTCATACACATTATTTTCTAGTCTAATATTCATTTTTTTCACATTAGCACGGTAAATTTATCACTAAGTTTTAATATGTGGCAACATTGTTATTATTATTATTATTATTATTATTATTATAGGAAAGATGATAGAGATAACTTTAGGTGGTTTTGGCAAAAAGCCTAGAAAATGTTTACCAGAATATAATCATAAATACTGATAAATATGTCTAGGACATAATTGGAACTAAGTAAGATTGTACAATAATAGTGACCAATATGTGTATAGACAATTCTATGAAAGTGGGTTTGTCTTTAACCACTTCAATACTGGGCACTTAAACCCCCTTCCTTCCCGGACCAATTTTCAGCTTTCAGCGCTGTTGCAGTTTGAATGACAATTGCGCGGTCGTGCGACATTGTACCCATATTAAATTTTGATCATTTTTTTCACACAAATAGAGCTTTCTTTTGGTGGTATTTAATAACCCCTGGGTTTTTTTATCTTTTGCGCTATAAATTAAAAAAAGACTAAAAATTTTCAAAAACAATGCATTTTTCTGCGTTTCTGTTATAAAATTTTGCAAATAAGTAATTTCTCTTCATACATTTTGACCAAAAATGATACTGCTACATTTCTTTGGTAAAAATAACCCAAATTGGAGTTTATTTGGTGTTGGCGGACAGACAGATGTGATGGGGACTGTGACAGATGTGACGGGGACATACAGATGTTTTGTGTATGGTGACAGATGTGACGGGGACTGTGACAGATGTTTGGGGACTGTGACAGATGTTTTGGGGACATACAGATGTTTTGGGGGCTGTTTTATGGGGACACTTATGTGTATGGGGCCAGGGGTATCAGTGTGCTTGGTGCACTGTGTGGAGGGTGATCTGTGACAGCTTTCTGCATGAAATCCTCACCATGCAGAAAGCTGTCACAGAGCTGCAGCTCCCCCCCCCCCCCCCCACTGAGCTCTCACTGAGCTCAGCGGGGGGAGAACTGTCAGAGACGTTCGTCTCTGCTTACAATGTGACGGCTGTGATTGGACACAGCCGTCACATGATCGGGAGGGCCAGTCACTGCGCCCGTATCCTGATCTCTGCTCATCTGGATCCTGTGATCATAATGATCACAGGATCCAGCAGCAGCGCGGCTCGTGCCCGCGCTGCGAGTACCCGTTCTGCAGGACATAAATACACGTCCTGTCAGAACGGGGAAGCTCCCACCCGGCCGTATATATGCAGTGGCCGGGTGGGAGGTGGTTAATAATGATAAGCAATGGGTGGACATTTCCTTTATTGGTTTCTATTGGTGTAATTTTGTAAATATCGCCTGGTCATAGCTTGATAATATATTGTATTTAAGATACTGAACTAGGAAATAAAGAACGAGTGATGTATTATTCTGTGTCCATGTGTCACGTACCTGGTGGTCGAGTCTGACTTGTGCAGGGGACAACCTCACTTGCGGCCCTGGTTCAAGGACCCCTGATAGTGGAGACAGGGGATTCTGCAGTGGAGGGGGCACAAGGGCTGGATACAGTCTCTGATGGTAGCTGAGAATCCACTGGAGCTCGTGCAACAGAAGAGTAGTGGTGCAGGCCGGGTCGTTAACAGGCTGGCGGTGAAGTACAGAAGGATCAGGCAGGCGGGTGGTCAAGTTCAGGCAGGGTCGGCAACGTGCAGGCAACAAAGGTACAAAGGAGCAGGCAAAGAGTAGTCGTAGACAGGCCGGAGGTCAGGGCAGGCAGATAGCAACAAAGTCCAAGGGGAGCCGGGGTCACAGGATGCAGGAAGTCACTTAGAATAGCTCACGGGTCACAGGGTACAGAAACACTGTAGAACAGACAGCATTTGCTACAGGGTGCACACTGTATAAATAGAGCTGCCCACAGCACAGTCTTCTTCTAACATTGCCCCCCCAAGGGGCAGCCTCCGGATGCCCAAACGGGCTCTCTTGGTCGGGTTCCTTCTCCAGAAGGTCCTGATCAGGGCTTCCGCATGTAAATTCCCTTCGGGCTCCCAAGAGCTCTCTTCAGGCCCACAGCCCTTCCATTTTACCAGAAATTGGATGGTGCCCCCTCTTCTCCTGCAGTCGAGAATAGCCTCCACTTCAAATTCCTCCTCTCTGTACACCAAGACCGGTTCTGGAGGGGCTGTGTTGCACCCAGGGAAGAGGTCCTTGACCACAGGCTTGAGCAGGTTCACATGGAAGACTGGGTAAATGCGGAGTGATGCGGGTAGATCCAGCTCAAATGCGACCTTGTTAATGTGTCTTTACTGAGAAGGGCCCAATGTATTGAGCGCGAGGAAAGCAAAACAAAGTGCAAACAAGTCCTCAGCACAGTCTTCTTCTAACACCATGTGTTGACTTTGGTCTGCATTGCTTCCCGCAGAGCTCTGTGTGTGTGTGTGTGTGTGTGTCTGGGATGAGGAAAAGAAGGTGCTGGCACAGGTTAGTATAGGAGTAATATATAGGGAATAATTCTTAATGATAGAAAGATATTATTAACTTGTTGTAAAGTTAGGCTGTGTAACCTTTCAGTGGTGTCAGAAGATTGGGTAGGTAGAGGCCACCTTTTTGGTTGCCCACAATAGCCCCTATAGCGGACTCATACTGGGTTAATAGTTAGAAGAGAACCAGGTGGCAGCTGCTTCAGTGCATATGTCTTCTACGGATGCTCAGGAGAACTGCACGGAAATCTGCTTAAAACGCATATTGTCTGTAATTTTAGCAGTGTTTTTAGTATGCAGTATTTTTGTGGGGTTGGATGTGGCCATTTGAGGTCCATGCGATAAGCTGCTTTACTGCATATTGTCACACTCGATTGCCCACCCTTCTCGGACAAGAGCCTCAATCGCTATTGTAGCGCTGAGAAAAGCACTGGAGCTTGGAGAATGCAGAAGCCACAAAGCTTGGAGCTTGTGTGTGACCACAAAGCTTGGAACGTGTGGGGATATTAAGAAGCCTAGGCAGGTAGGGATATTCCATAGAGAGACATAAGTAGGTTAGGGAACTCTCTTCCACACGCCCAGACAATTGAGTGATAATAAGTGGTTATGTTTGTATGTTTGTGAATAACCGTAAAGTGATAAGGGTTTATTTTACTTATGCAACTAGTATATGTTAAGTAGCTTTATTATATAAGTTTCTAGGTACTGTTAAGGTGCACCGTGTTCCTCGGTAAAGGTTTGCCTGCCCGTGATCTTGCAAATGCCAGTAGGCAGCTTGACAGAGTCAGTATAGTGTATTTTTGAGTGTGACAGCTTTAGGTCTTGAGAGAGAGATGCCTGGCTGGTTGATCACCTAGCCAGTGAATAGTTGCACTTTCAGAAATTTATAAGGCCTGGTCACATAATCTGTTTATTTTTCCTTCTAAGATGAAGGATTCCTTAGATAAATAGAAGGTCTCACATTTATCTATAGTATCATTTATGGTGTTAAGAAAATATATATTTATATAGAAATTATGGAAGGAATGGGTTTTTGCCATGAAAACTAAAATTAAAGAAATAACTAAAATGAGAAAGCAAAAAGATAAAGTGCTGAAGAGAATAAAAAAGAAAGTTGCTGAAAATAAGAACAGAAATTAGAGATGAGGAAAGTCTTTTTAAGACTCAGGCAGTTGAGAGGTCTATATCACTCCCTTTTGAGCAGGAGAGAGTTAATTCTGTCTCCCCTGATTATACAGTTAATAAAAGCGATTCAGGAAGGGTGGTGTGGTTTGACCGCTGCTGAAGATGGCCGCTTTAGCACTCGGCTCCGCTCCTTCACTGCACAGTCCAGCAGTTCCAGCGATCCAATCCAGCAGTATCACCCTCATAATAGAGGGATTAGCAGCGGGGATCCCGCGGAGCATGACCCGGAAAAAAAATATCGGGCAGGGAACCAGACGACTCCTCGATTTCTACATGAGGCCTGTACTACAGGGAGCCCAAGATGGCGCCGGCCAAGACTGGGAGAAGCGGACCCGCCGCCACTCCCGATAGCCGTGGACGCTCTAGACACAGAGTCTATGGAACTCCCAGCACAGCAGCTTGACCCATCCTCCCCCCAAGGAGAGCGAGGTAAGAGGATGGCTGATGCACTGGTACATTCGCCAGACAAACAACCGCCGATCAAACGGCAGCATGGCGCTGGGACTTGCAGTCCCACAACAGACATAGCGCACAGCAATACACTAGGGGCCTATCCAACAGAAGACGGACCAGCCTCTGAACATACATTGAAAGCAATGCTCCTATCCTTACAAACTGACATACAGAGAGAGCTGAGAGTATCCATAAACCAGATGCAGGATAGGATTAACTCTGCAGAAGACCGCTTAGAGCATATTGAGAAACATCTAATGGAATCTACCAAGGCACATAACATCATGGTAGACATACAGGATGAGCAGGCTGATGCACTACAAATGCTGCGACTAAAGGTCGCTGACCTAGAGGACAGGTTAAGAAGGAATAACATTAAAATAAGAGGAGTCCCAGAGTCGCTAGACAATCCAGGAATAATACCCTACCTACACCAGCTATTTCGGAAATTGATACCGGAATTACACTCCAGAGACATGCTTATTGACAGAGCACATAGGCTGCATAAACCACAACACCTTCCTCCAAATGTGCCCAGAGACATACTAGCCAGGGTGCATTTTTTTCACATAAAAGATGACATCATGAGAGCTGCAAGAGCACTCCGCACGTTACCGGAGCCATTTGAAAAAATCAAGCTCTTTAATGATATCTCAGCAGCAACGGCACAGGCTAGGAAGTCATTCGACCCGATCACTTCAGTACTGATGGAAAAGAAAATACCCTACAAGTGGGGTTTCCCGGTGAAGCTCCTGGTGACATATCGCAATCAGCACAACACCATAATGACCCCTAAAGAAGGGATTAAATTGCTCCACAATTGGGGGCTGCTTACCAGAACACCTCCGGTGACCCCAACCATAAAACCATCAGCCAGGATGCCCACCGCCTGGGAGCCTCGTCCACAAACTGGAGACTAGCACCTCAGGACCCCCTTGTACCCATATTAAAGGTACACATGTCATGCTGGACTGGAACATCACCAGCTATTATGTTAAGTGGAGGAGCGAGAGGTCTTTTGATTTCGTATCTTCTTACTCCCCCGCTCCACCAATTTAGTGTGCCACGCACACTACATGTTTATTCAATTGTTATTAACCACTACCTTTAGTCTATATTTCAAAACTGTATACCAACAGGTTATATACTGTTTATTCAGTAAATACTAAAGTTATCTGTTTTACTGTTGCAATATCTTGTTTATTGGTTACACATATCAGCCTACCCTGGCGGGCAGTTTATCAGCCCTAATTCAACTATTAAGATAATATCCCTCTGTTAGGGATAACCAGGCTTATCTGTGTAAACAAAACCGTATACCTGAGGGGACCCTCGGGCACATACAAACGCGTCACCTTATAATTGCTAAGATACACTACTATACTCCATAACTCTATATCAACCGTTATTGTACAACCCTTTTCAGTGCTAGCTCAGATCTCCAGAGGTGACAAAATGTCTATCAAAATGATCTCATTAAACGCCAAAGGCCTTAACAGCCCTTTCAAAAGATCTCTCTTATGGAGAGAGGCCCTGTCCCAGAAGGCAGATGTAATATGTGTCCAGGAGACACACTTTGCAGAGCATAGCCAACCACAATGCTCACATAAACAATTTCCACACCGCTTCCATGCCACAGCCGACAAGAAGGTTAGAGGAGTAATGATAGCTGTCAGATCCACGGTGGCCTTCACGTTACAAAGCGTTGAAGCTGACCCCACAGGTAGATTCTTAATTCTACAAGCCACCTTCAACAATTGCCCTCTAATTATCGTCAACATTTATGCCCCAAACACACACCAAAGAATATTCTACAAAAAGATTCTCCAAAAAATACAATTCCTCCCGAAAGACCAAATTATAATTTGCGGTGATTTCAATGACATTATAGACCCCCAACTTGACACTTCTAACACACGAAAGAGGAGATCAACTGCACTAGCCACCATTGTATCCCTGGAGGACTGGTATGACCCCTGGAGATGTCAGCACGGCACTGAGAGGGATTATTCCTTTTACTCCCAAACACAAAAGTCCTATTCGAGGATTGATCTGTTCCTTACCTCCAAGGTCTTACTCCAAAAAATAACCCATTCGGAAATAGGACTTATAAAGTGGTCGGATCATTCTCCTGTGTCAATCACAGTTGCATTAGCCCCATCAACACCTAGGCTCTCTAGATGGCACCTAAATCCCTCTGCCTTAACGACCAAGGAATATAAGGAACAGATTCAGTCGGAAATCTCAAATTTTATTTTTTTATTATGAATAGCGAATCGGTAAATAAATACTCCACATTATGGAATGCCCATAAATCTGTCCTGAGGGGGACACTTTTGAAACTTGGAGCCCAGGAGAAAAGAAAAAAGACAACCCATCTAAACTCCCTATTAACACAGATTAAAGATCTAGAAACAATCAATAAACAATCACCTTCCAAAGCTCTGATAGATAAACTCAATAAATTAAGGAATGACCTTAGCACCCTACTCAGAAAAAACCATGACCACTACCTAAGGAAATTATGTCTCACGTGATATTCCCAGGGTGATAAGAGAGGGAAATTCCTAGCCCAACAATACAAAACATAGAGAAGCACAGACTAAGATACCCTTCCTACTGGATGAAAAAGGTAACAGACTGACCAACCCCAAGGAAATAGCTGACAAATTTAGCTCTTTTTATGCCAAATTGTACAATCTATCAAAATCCACAGAGGAACCACAACCCACATTACAAATGATCAAAAAATTCCTACATAAAATTGAACTACCCAAGATTTCCCCGAAACAACTAGAAGACCTGACGAAACCATTCTCAATTGTGGAAGTCCAAAATGCCATTAGAAATCTACCAGCAGAGCACTCGCTCCACGGACGCCCGTCAGCCAGATGACAGCTGCTTTGCAGCCCACGCTGGCACCTCACACCGCAATCCCTCTCGGTTATCATGAGAGGGTTCAGTTGGGATACACACTAGCCAGATGAAAGCTGCTTTGCAGCTCATGATGGCAGTTCCTATTGCAACCCATCCATATCAGCTGGTCTGGTGATTACAAATTCTTCCATTTCCCCACAGATCTCCATATGGACTGGCATCCAGATATCTGAACTGATTGAACAACAGGTCAGTCAAACTGTTCAGCATCACCACCATGTTAGCTTTGCTTTTAAAGTAATAGTCTAACATTTACACTTGTTAATTCAATTTAATTTAACTCAATCCACATTGGTCCTAATTAAACTATTTTTTTCCCCTTCCTTTTTTAAGGAAGACTTGCAAAGAATAATACAAAATATATACATATGAAATAAAAATTTATTTTTTCCATAAATTAATTACACTTTATATATTTTTTACACTTTATATTTTATTCGCTCTGTTCAAGCAAATTTTTTTTTTTCAGCATCTTATGTTCCTACGGTTTATCAAAATATTTTAAATTATGATGGATCAATTTTTAACACATATTATATGAATACATGCATATATAGTTTGTACTATCTGAATCTTTTATGTGACTTTATTGTGTGTATATATTATTTTATTTTTGTCTCCAATAGCCCTGAGGAAGGGGGATGCCATTTGACCCCCGAAACGCGTTGGCATTTTTTACTATTCTTCCTACCGAATAAAATCCACCTTTGCAACTTTTACACCTTTGTCTCGGGCGCTCCATTCGTATCTAGGATTAGAAATCTACCAGCACATAAAGCCCCAGGCCCGGATGGCTTCATCAATGAATATTATAAAACTTACACAGACCAACTAGCCCCTACCCTGACCCACCTATTCAATGAATTTCTACTCACAGGGAATATCCCCCCAGAAAATTTGGAAGCCACAATTGCCACCATCCATAAAAAAGGCAAACCTACAAATGACCCGGCCAACTATCGTCCGATATCACTTCTTAACACTGATCTCAAAATATACACAAAACTCTTAGCTCAAAGACTAGCCCAATACATACCGAACCTTATACACCCAGACCAGGTTGGGTTCATACCACTACGCCAAGCCTCTGACGGAACCAGAAGATTTATAGATTTACTCTGCCAGGCCGAACAGACACAGACGCCTTCTCTGCTGATATCACTTGACGCAGAGAAGGTGTTTGATAGGGTGAATTGGCTATACCTCAAAGAAGTCCTACAGAAATTCGGTATACAGGGTCAACTCTTACAAGCCATAATGGGCTTATATTCTGTTCCCAGTGCAAGAGTCCTCACATCAGGGGTTATATCAGATCCGTTTGCGATCACCAATGGTACCAGGCAGGGTTGCCCCCTGTCGCCATTGGTGTTTGCACTAGCGATCGAACCGCTAGCACAGACTATTAGACTACATCAAGGCATTCAAGGCATAACAGTAGGCCAATCCTCCCATAAAATAGGCTTATACGCCGACGATATCATAATCTGGCTCACAGACCCCCTTAATTCCCTACCTTTTGCGACACCCTGTATCAATTCAGTCAAATTTCTTACTACAAACTTAATAACTCAAAATCTGCAATGCTAGGAGTAGTCTTACCATCAAACCTAAAAGCAGAAATTACTACCAGAGCCCCTTTCTCCTGGGCCCCCAATGCATCCTTAACATATTTAGGCATCCAATTAGTGACCCCCTCATCCAACCGATTAAGAACAAACCTAACATCCAAAACTCTTCTGGGGGGGGGGGGTTCTTGGGCAGGGAGGATTGCCCTGACCAAGATGTTCCTCCTTCCACATGTTTTATATTTCTTTAGGACTCTACCGTTACCAATCCTAAAATCAGACATCAAGAGACTACAGTCTACTATCAATTCATTTATATGGGCGGCACGTAGACCTAGGTTTAAATGCTCCATTCTCAGTACTCCAAAAACTTATGCTGGACTGGGAGTCCCGGATTTACAAACGTACTATAAAGCCTCCATCCTTGATCAAATAAAGAAGTTATGGGACATGAACTCTCAAGCCCCATGGACTCTAATAGAGGAGCATTCCTTGGGTCATAATCCCGCCTCAACCTTAGCAGCCCTTTGGTTAGGGTTCACACCAGCCAACCCAGATCTCCCTACTATCAAAGCCACGTTAAAGGTCTGGAAATCATTAACTCAGTCGGCCTCAGGGATTCACCCTCACGCTCTCTATAACCTGCCGACCACAGCACTGGCAATCACTTCACCAGACCTACCAATAAACAAATGGACCCAAAAAGGGATCAATAAGATTGGGGACTTGTTTGACCGAGATCAAATAGCAACTTTCCAGCAACTTAAGGAACGCTTCGACATTAACAACAAAGACTTTTACTTATATCTAAGGATTCGCCATATTCTCTCAAAAATTCCAATATCTACCTGTAACATAAATGTAATGTATAAGATAGTTTGCCTTAGCAAGATGTGATGTGATTTATAGAAATAGTATGATTGTGGATGTAGTTAAATTCTGATGAAAGTATAGCATGCAATGTTAGCCAGGCCATATGTCATTTCATTAGCATATCAATAGAACTAAGCAAGCTAAAGTGTTCAGTTGATCCATTTCACACCTAGACACTAATAAGAGTTACCAATCAGAGGAATCACAGCTTGTCACCTTACATGAGTTTCAAGCAGGAGTTATAGCCTCCCTGGCTGCAGGAACCGCAGGGGGCGATCTGCTAGGTCCTACAAAGTCTACAACTTTGGTTAGTGTCAACAGATCAAAATAATATATTTCATCTCTCATAAAAGCTGAAATATTAGTGGCAGAGAAATGAAAATAATTCCTTTGGATCGTACGGGTGATAAGCTACCAGCACATATCACTCTGTATTTCTAGCTGATTTTAGGTCTCAGGAGAACGCACAAAACCGTTAGGTGGCGCTAGGTTGCGGCAAGTAGGTCGCGTTTGGCACTGTCGCGAACGGGAAAAGGCGCTGGATTTGGAAATCCTATCCATGATCCAATGGTCAGCGCCGTTCTGATCCAGTTTGATGTTGGTTGTTTCCGAACATGAAACATTCTGTGGGCTGGGACAGGAACTCCCCCCAGGGTTGATTGGCCGGGGGCTAATGTCCAGCCCACATCCATATTCCAATAAATTGGGGAGCCTCATTGTCCCAAGTTGTCTCCTCTACAAAGTCGGTTTTCTGAACCGAGAGGTTTCCACCCATTCTAGACTTACTTCTGTCCAGGGATTGGCTGCGGTAACGTAAAGTTTATTTCTGTTTTTATTCCCTTTTATTTTTATGTGGGCAGATTGCATGCAGATTGTAAACTAACAGATCTGCCAGACGGAGATCTGTGTGTGTGTGGTGGCTCAGCAGACCAATTTGATAAAGGAATAAACGGCTGAGTGGTGGCAGGCTATTGGTTATTGTGGGTCTGTTGTGGGTGTGTGGACAGTGGGAAGAGTGATTAGCACCGGGGTTTTAGCTTGTAGGATAGCTAGAGAAACCCTAGAAGTGTGTAATAATTGCTAGACTGCTCCCCAACCCATAGAGTGTACCAGATTGTATGTAAGGTTCGTATCTGCCTGTGTGTGGTCAGCCAGCTGGATTGGAGTGAAGTCTCCCTCTAGTGGTGGCCAAAGGTAGTGCGGGCTGTGAAAGCACAGTGAAATCTTACAGCAGTATAAGTTCCTCCTTATTCCCTCATATACTCCCAGTCACAGCACGCACGTCACGGTTAGCTAGTCGCCATGGGCGTGTGGGGTTCGTGACAGATTGGTGGCAGCGAGCGGGATTTGCTTAGTACATTAGTGCATGGTTTATTCATTTAGCCCGTGTACTAAAGGTTGGAAGCTTATTAGAAGCAACTGACCTACAGAAGTTCACTCAGTGCATAATTTTTGTTTTTTGGCTATTTGCTCCCCATCCCCTCTTGTTTTTCTTTTCTATCTTTTATTTTGGCAAAATGGCTGAAATTGTGATCAGCTACGTGAAACAAAGCCAATATGACCTGCTGAATCTGTGTGAGACCAGAGGCATCCCAACCACAAGGACCCAGACAAAGGATCAGATGATATGCGCCCTGGTGGAGAAAGACAAGGAGGAGCAAGCCTCAGTTATGGAGTCGCAGGATGCAACTTATGACACCCTAGAGGAGCAGCAGTCCTCCCCACCAGTGGATGTGAATGTCCAGGAGGACCAACCAGAGGTCCTGTTATCGTCCTTACAGGCTGACCTACAACTGCTGGGCCCATTCAGTGAATCCTTACGTTTCCAGTTCATTATGCAGCACAGACAAGCAGAGCGGGAAGCAAAGGACCGACAAGCAGAGCGGAAATTTCAGCTGGAGCTAGCCAAACTCCAGCTGCAGCAGAACAGGCCTGCTGGTAATATTGAGCCCAGGGAAGAACAAATACACAAAATTCCCCTGGACAAATTCCCAACCATGGACAAAGATGGCGATATGGACACTTTCTTACAGGGATTTGAAAGGACTTGTCGTCAGTACTGCCTGCCCAAGGAGCAATGGGCACAGTACCTCACCCCAGGGCTAAAAGGCAAGGCCCTGGATGTACTTTTGAGTCTCCCAGAGGGACAAGAAAGGGACTATGAGGTCCTTAAGCAGGCCATAATCAAACGGTACCAACTTACGCCAGAGGTGTACCGCAAAAAAGTTTCAGGAAACTGCATCAAGGTCCTAATGACAGCTACCTGGACCTTGTTTGCAATTTGCGCACTGCTTTCCGGCAGTGGCTAAAAGGACTGTCCATAACTACCTTTGACACTCTGCAGGAGCTGATGATTAAGGACCAGTTCCTACAGACATGTCCTTTTGAGGTCCGGCAGTTTGTGCTGGACCGAGATTCCAAGACGGCCGATCAAGCAGCAGAAATAGCCGACGCCTATGCGGCTAACAGAGTGACGAACACCAGGAGGGCTCCTGCACCCAGTGGGAAAGAAGAAAAAGCAGGTAGGCCCTCCTCGCCAGACAGTCAGAAGACCAAGCCTTTCGGACCTCCAGGAGCCAAGCCTACAGGTGTGGATACCCCGAAATGCTTTGTCTGCAACCAGGTGGGTCACCTCAGTGTGTCCTGCCCCGAGAGAAAGAAGGCTGCCCCACCTACCCAGCCAACCAGCACAGAGCCTACTGTCTTGTTTGCCTCCAGGAATGCAGGGGGTCTCTCAGATAATCTACAGCCTGTCACTGTGGGTAAAAAAGTTACCACAGGCCTAAGGGACAGCGGAGCGGAGGTGACCTTAGTGCGTCCTGAAGTGCTGCAAACTGAGGACCTCATCCCTGGTAAGACCATGACTGTAAAAAGTGTTGGGGGCATCAATCCAGCCATAGCCACAGCCTGGGTTTATCTAGACTGGGGAGCGGGAAGAGGAATGAGAGAAGTGGGGGTAACAGATGCCATTCCCTCTAATGTGTTATTGGGCACTGACCTGGGGCGGTTGGTTGCCCATTATGAGACAAATTCAGCCCCCCTGGAATCTGCACCTGAAGCCCCGGATTCACATAAAGTACCGTTGAGTGACTCAGTGCACATGGGGAACTCTGGGCAGGGTCAGAGGGCTAATGACTGTGTGCCAGGCCTTGGCCCTAGTGAGTCTCTAGAGCCCAGGCCTAGAGAAGAACATAAAGTCCAAATGAACTCTGGAACTGATAATGTTTTATGTGATGTTAAATGTCATTATCTGTGCCATGCAGACCTTCCCTCTGCTGCAGTGGTGACTCCCGGGGCCCCGAACTGGTCACAGCCCACTGATACAGAGGAACTGTCTGTGGAAGGGCCCAATCCAACTGGGTTGGACCCTTGTGAACTTGGCCAAGCAGGCCTGAGGTCCCCTCATACTGTTGTCTCACTGGCATCTGGGGCAGATAGCTCTGAGTCCCACGAGGCTGTTAAAAATGACGTCGGCCTGTGGGAGTTCAGGGGTCTGTCAGACAGACCGCCAGCTGGGGATGTTGGGATGAGATTGTCCTGGGAACAGAAATGTGGTACTGTAACTGTTTGTAAAGAAAAAGAATGTTTTGAAGTTTCTGCAAAAAAGTCAAATTGTGTGTCAGCAGCTCCTAGTAAGGACAAGCAAGGTGTGCCTATAACCCTATGTGAGACAAAGTCTTCTGTGGTCTTCTCCCCTGTCATTACAGCTACCAGTACCGCCATTGTGGATTCTGGGCTGTGCATCACAGAGGAAGGACCACAAGGTGAGAGGGCAAATCTGACCCAACCTGACTCTACTCCCTCAGCAGCTGCAACTGACAACACTGAGTTCCTAGAGGCTGGTACATTTGAAGCCGGCCCAGAGGAGCTCAAGTGTTGTAACAACAGACGTCCTACTCAGGACAGGGTGGAAGTGAGTGACGTGGGTCAGAGGAGAACCCCTGGTGGACTCCAGTCTTCTGTGACCACCTCCTCTGTCACCACAGTTGCGAATACTGCCACGGCGGATTTGTTACTGTGTGTCGCAGAGGGAAGACTACAAGGTGACGGGGCAAATCCGGCCCCATTAAGGCCTACCACCTCAGAAGCTGCAGCTGACAACACAGAGTACTTTCTGGCTGATAAGTTTCATGTTGGCCCAGAAGAGCTCAGGTGTTGCACTGGCAGACCTTCTGCTGAGAAGGACCAAGTAGGAGGGAGTGACATGGGTCAGGGGATGACCCCTGGCAGAATAAAGTCTTTTGTGTCCTTGTCCTCTGTCCCCACAGTTACGAGTATCATGGTTGAGGATTCGTTGCTGTGCACAGCAGGGGAAGGGTCACAGGATGATGGGGTGAAACTGACCCCATATGAATCTGCTCTCTCAGAGGCTGCAGCTGATGGCACTGCATTTCTACAGGCTGATTTTGTGTCAGCCTGGAGGAATGCCAGTGTTGTTCTGACAGGTCCTCTGCTGAGGCAGAAGGAGCAGAGATGTGGCAGACAGGTCAGAAGGTGGAGGCCCTGGTACCCATGCCGTGGAACCAGGTCCAGACCACCCAGAAACGGTCTTATGCCAGGCTCAAACATCTGGGTGTGGTAGCTAACAGAGTACCACCAGATGGCCAGGGCCAGTGGCGGAAAATGATGACAGCACACAATGACAGATTTGCCAGTACCCGTTCAGTAGGTAGTCAGTGGCCAGTGGATGAAATGGATCCGCAGGGCGATCTGCTGGCCAATCCTGATCCAGACCCGTTAGGATTACTCAGAGAGGGGCGCAGTGGTCCTTCCCTATCTGCAAGGGGACAGGCTGAAATGTCAACAGTGCCAAGTTTCAGTTGGGGGCATTTTCACCTCCAAACTAGGGAACTTTCCATGCAGACGCGTTAGCTGACCCGTTTAGGCTCAGCTATGCGTCATCTGGAAGAGGGGAGATGTAACAAAAATGTAATGTGTAAGATAGTTTGCCTTAGCAAGATGTGATGTGATTTATAGAAATAGTATGATTGTGGATGTAGTTAAATTCTGATGAAAGTATAGCATGCAATGTTAGCCAGGCCATATGTCATTTCATTAGCATATCAATAGAACTAAGCAAGCTAAAGTGTTCAGTTGACCCATTTCACACCTAGACACTAATAAGAGTTACCAATCAGAGGAATCACAGCTTGTCACCTTACATGAGTTTCAAGCAGGAGTTATAGCCTCCCTGGCTGCAGGAACCGCAGGGGGCGATCTGCTAGGCCCCACAAAGTCTACAACGTTGGTTAGTATCAACAGATCAAAAGAATATATTTCATCTCTCATAAAAGCTGAAATATTAGTGGCAGAGAAATGAAAATAATTCCTTTGGATCGTACGGGTGATAAGCTACCAGCACATATCACTCTGTATTTCTAGCTGATTTTAGGTCTCAGGAGAACGCACAAAACCGTTAGGTGGCGCTAGGTTGCGGCAAGTAGGTCGTGTTTGGCACTGTCGCGAACGGGAAAAGGCGCTGGATTTGGAAATCCTATCCATGATCCAATGGTCAGCGCCGTTCTGATCCAGTTTGATGTTGGTCGTTTCGGAACATGAAACATTCTGTGGGCTGGGACAGGAACTCCCCCCAGGGTTGATTGGCCGGGGGCTAATGTCCAGCCCACATCCATATTCCAATAAATTGGGGAGCCTCATTGTCCCAAGTTGTCTCCTCTACGAAGTCGGTTTTCTGAACCGAGAGGTTTCCGCAATTCTAGACTTACTTCGGTCCAGGGATTGGCTGCGGTAACGTAAAGTTTATTTCTGTTTTTATTCCCTTTTATTTTTATAGCGAATTTCCATTTGCATATATTGTCTGTTTATCTTTTTGTATTTTTGTAACTCCTTTTTTCTTTGTATATATTTTATGCACTGCCCATTTTCGGGATATTAAATGTTAAAATTAATAAGTGACTTCTGTGTACTAAGCTAGGACTCATATCTCTAGAGAGATTGTGGTATTTTAGTGCCTTAATATTCGGTTTACGCTGCAGGCCAATCGGTGTGCAATTGCTCTGTGTGTGGGCAGATTGCATGCAGATTGTAAACTAACAGATCTGCCAGACGGAGATCTGTGTGTGTGTGGTGGCTCAGCAGACCAATTCGATAAAGGAATAAACGGCTGAGTGGTGGCAGGCTATTGGTTATTGTGGGTCTGTTGTGGGTGTGTGGACAGTGGGAAGAGTGATTAGCACCGGGGTTTTAGCTTGTAGGATAGCTAGAGAAACCCTAGAAGTGTGTAATAATTGCTAGACTGCTCCCCAACCCATAGAGTGTACCAGATTGTATGTAAGGTTCGTATCTGCCTGTGTGTGGTCAGCCAGCTGGATTGGAGTGGAGTCTCCCTCTAGTGGTGGCCAAAGGTAGTGCGGGCTGTGAAAGCACAGTGAAATCTTACAGCAGTATAAGTTCCTCCTTATTCCCTCATATACTCCCAGTCACAGCACGCACGTCACGGTTAGCTAGTCGCCGTGGGCGTGCGGGGTTCGTGACACTACCAAAGAGATCTCCAAAGACATACTGAACTTCCTTATCTCCACAAACTGTAACTCCAAAGGAATATCCCGCATATATAGCATACTACAAAAACATCTCCAAGATAACCACCCTATAACCTTCCGACACTGGGACAAGATTCTACCATCACAAATATCCCCATCTATCTGGTACAACGCAATCAGACTCCCCCTGAAACTCTCAAAAAATATCTCACATTGGGAAACCATGATGAAGATTCTCCACCACTGGTACTACACACCTGTGAAATTAGCAAAGATAGCGGAAACACACTCCTGAAAATGCTGGAGGAACTGTAACATGGACGGTACCTTGACTCATATCTGGTGGGAATGTCCTCATATTAAGTCTCTATGGATAGAAGTAGAAGTGTTACTACAAGACATAACGAAACTAACCAGACCACTAACACCCCAGATGGCGCTTTTCGGTCTAGAGACCACTAAATGGCCCCAGGCTTATCACACCATAGTCACGCATGTCCTCATAGCCTCCTGGCTAGCCATTGCACGTCATTGGAGACAGCTAGAAGCCCCCACTTGGCGAAGTAGTGGGTATACTCAATGAGAATGCTCTAATGGAATACCTATTCGCCAATGTACAAATGACCACAACAAAATTCTTTAAACAGTGGCAGACATGGATAACCAATCCCAGAAACTCTGTCATTAAAAATCTCTAGCTTACACAACCTAGCACGATTGACCCAATCTCTGAGACAGAAAGGCGCTATTGGGGACATATCACACTAGATATTATATTAGATATTATATGTTGTGTTATATGCCATATATTATACTATATATTATATCTTTGACCAGCTCTGCAAACCAAACAAATAGGATATGTGACAAATCTCTCAGGTACGCTACCTTTTCTACTTATGCTGTAATTGATAATGTTATATCTTACGTGTAACCAACACTATTTTTCACAATAAATATGATTTAAAATAAAAAAAAAAAAAAAAAAGAGATTCAGGAAGGTTCAGAATTTGCTCAATTGTTGAAGGATACAATGGGTGTCATTTACTATAGCGCTGCCGCAAAATAGCGGCAAAATTGCCACGAATCGCGGTAATTACCGCGATTCGCGGTAAATAGTGCTAAAACGGTATTCACAATAGCGTTGGGCAGTAAATAACGGCCAAAATGGAATTCACTAAAGCTCCAAGGTCACAGATAACTCCCAACTCCTTACTCCAGCCCAGACCTGGAGTTGTGCAAATAGAAATAATGTTTGGAGCATCATCTGATCTCCTAAATTGTACTAAAATATGCGGTATATTGTTTAAAGATAATCTGCTTTTAAACTGTGTGAAAAAGTGATTTCTACACTGAAATATCTTAAAAAGTCTGAGAAGAGATAAATACCCCGTCTATTTACTCCTAGGCACAGAGCACAGCTGAGCACAACTGAGCTCAGACAGAAAACAACTCTCAAAATAACTCTCATGGAGTAATTCTTTGAGTTGTTAGTAAATACCAAAATCAGTGTTATTTTACACTGTGTGAAGTGTAAAATAACACTGTGAAGAGGAGAGTTATTTTGCCAAGTGCAAGTTTCTGCCATTCATT
>BLSH010319913.1:1643496-1662882 GCA_018402905.1 Glandirana rugosa | reverse complement strand
GAACTGTGGCCAGTGGGTGAAGTAAATGTGCCCTATCATTGGTGTCAGTGGGAGGAATGGCACCCTGTCATTGGTGTCAGTGGGAGGAATAGCTCCTCTTCAGTGGGAGGAATAGCTCCCTATGATTGGAGTCAGTGGGAGGAATAGCTCCTTGTCATTGGAGTCAGTGGGAGGAATAGCTCCCTATGATTGGAGTCAGTGGGAGGAATAGCTCCCTATGATTGGAGTCAGTGGGAGGAATAGCTCCCTATGATTGGAGTCAGTGGGAGGAATAGCTCCTTGTCATTGGTGTCAGTGGGAGGAATAGCTCCTTGTCATTGGTGTCAGTGGGAGGAATAGCTCCTTGTCATTGGTGTCAGTGGGAGGAATAGCTCCCTGTCATTGGTGTCAGTGGGAGGAATAGCTCCTTGTCATTGGTGTCAGTGGGAGGAATAGCTCCTTGTAATTGGTGTCAGTGGGAGGAATAGCTCCCCGTCACCATTGTCAGTGAGAGGAATAGCACCCCATTGTTGGTGTCAGTGGGAGGACTAGCGTCCCATCATTGGTGTCAGTGAGAAGAATAGCAACCCATGATTGGTGTCAGCAGGAGGAATAGCTCTCTGTCACCAGTGTCGGCAGGAGGAATTGCACCCCATCACCGGTGTCAGTGGGGGGAATAGCTCCCCATCGTTGTTATTAGTGGGAGGAATAGTGTCCCATCGTTGGTATTAGTGGGAGGAATAGTGTCCCATCATTGATATTAGTGGGAGGACTAGTGTCCCATCGTTGGTAATAGTGGGAGGAATAGTGCCCCATCGTTGGTAATAGTGGGAGGAATAGTGCCCCATCATTGATATTAGTGGGAGGAATAGTGCCCCATCGTTGGTATTAGTGGGAGGAATAGTGCCCCATCATTGGTATTAGTAGGGGGAATAGTATCCCATCGTTGGTATTAGTGGGAGGAATAGTATCCCATTGTTGGTATTAGTAGGGGGAATAGTATCCCATTGTTGGTATTAGTGGGAGGAATAGTATCCCATCATTGGTTTTAGTGGGAGGACTAGTGTCCCATCGGTGGTATTAGTGGGAGGACTAGTGCCCCATCATTGGTATTAGTAGGGGGAATAGGATCCCATCATTGGTATAAGTGGGAGGAATAGTATCCCATGGTTGGTATAAGTGGGAGGAATAGTATCCCATGGTTGGTATAAGTGGGAGGAATAGTATCCCATGGTTGGTATAAGTGGGAGGAATAGTATCCCATGGTTGGTATTAGTGGGAGGAATAGTATCCCATCATTGGTATTAGTGGGAGGAACTGTGCTCCACTGTTGCTTACAGTGGGGGTAATAAGGCTCCAAGGGTCGGACAGAAGCAAGCAAATAATTGCGATTTGGAGAGCACTGCTTTAAGGGTTGGATGTTTTCGGCAGCATTCACACCTGTGTGATGTCCTGTTTTTTTGTTGTTTTTTTATTCTTGCGACAGCATAGAGCAGTTTGTTCACCATGAAAGGGCTCCCCTACCCTACATAGGACAAATGCGCCAAAGCAAAATCATTTTTTACCTATAGCAGTGCATTTTGGTGCTCATGGCCGCTACCCACTCTTGGGGTGCCTTTATGAACCATTAATGGCACCACAGCGCATTTCTTTTACTAATTTCTGCCAAAGTGTGAATAGCACCTTAAAGAGGAACTTCACTATCTCAAGCAAAATTTACTATTTTTATCTATTTTTTTTTTTAACATATTCTTTTAAATATTTTTTTTCTTCAGTTACTTTCTGATTTCCAGGCCTAGGCAAATTATTATTATAATTATTATACAGGATTTGTATAGCACCAACAGTTTGCACAGGACTTTACAATGTGGATGGGAGACATTACAATACAGTTCAATACAGGAGGGCCCTGCTTGTTGAGCTTACAATCTAAAGGGAGGAGGGAGGTGGTACAAAAGGTGACAGCTGTGGGGGGAGATCTGATAGAGGTGACTCAAGTACAGTTCTTAGGTGGAGGTGGGGTAGGCTTCCCTGAATAAGTGAGTTTTCACTGATTGCCTAAAGGCAGACATAGTAGGGGCTGACTGGACATACTGGGGCAGGGAGTTCCAGAGAATAGGAGAGGCTCTGGTGAAGTCCTGGAGGAGGCAACAAGGGAGCTAGAGAGCAGGAGGTCCTGGGAGGAGTGTAGAGGGCGATTTGGGCGATATCTGCAGATAAGATTGGTGATGTAGCTGGGGGCAATGTTGTGGATGGCCTTGTATGTTGTGGATAGTATTTTGAATTTTATATGGTGGGGTAGTGTAAGCCTGTGAAGGGACTGGCGGGGGGGATGCTAAGCTAGGGGGATGTTTTTCAAAGTGATTTCTTTGCAAAATAAAGCATGGAACCCCAGAGTTCAGTGAGTGAATAAACTGCAGGTACCATCTGCCACAATGGCAGATAGCCTGTAGTTCTCAATGAATTTCAAGAGCAAGTTTTGAGTCTGCAGGAGCCCGACATTGCTTCTATGATCTGCTGATTGCAGGTTCAATACTCTGCAGGCTCCTAAGAAAAATAAATGCACATCTTTTTTACCTGCCTATTTTCTAAAGTGAACTTCTTCTTTAAAGCGGAGGCCCGAGGGCTAAAAAAAAAAAATAAAAGTCAGCAGCTACACATACAGTAGCTGCTGACTTTTAATAATAGGACACTTACCTGTCCTGGAGTTCAGCGATGTCGGCACCCGCCGCCGATCTTCGGATCGGGGGACGGGTGCAGCCGCCTCCATCGCGGGTAAGGGAACTCGGACGTGTAAGCAGTACAGCTTCACGCTGGGCACCTTACTGCGCATGCGCGAGCTCTGCCGCGCTCTGCTACTGGCCAGGCGGCCAGAAGCAGAGCGAGCAGGGAGGAGGGAGCCGGGCTGCTGACGTCAGCGGCCGCGTCCGCCGGCCAGAGCTCCCGGATGTGTGGAAAAGGACACCTGTCTAAAGACAGGTGTCCTCTTCCCCCTCCCCCCCGAAAGGTGCCAAATGTGACACCTGAGGGGGGGAGGAATCCAACCAGCGGAAGTTCCACTTTAGGGTGGAACTCCGCTTTAAGGAGGAGGCTTTATTATAGGAGACATTAAAGGGTTTGAACTTTTACAGGGGACCTTGCTCTCCCTATTAAAATAATTCTCCATATTTGATGTTTATGCCGTACAAAAATACTTCTAAGCCCATTGAATCCCATGTTGTCCTCAAAGAATGAACACCTACGCAGACTTCCTGACACCAATAAAGGAATTCTGCATGTAGAACAAGGTGGTCCACATCTTTCACATTTCCCAGTCTGTTCTTGGACAGTCAACCTCTACACATTCCGAGGGGATTGGATAAAGGTGTCTGTGCTAACTGTGTGTTTATAAATGACTGGGTATCTTCCTGGCACTCATTGGAACTGAGAATAAAACCTCAAATTACAGAACAAGTCCAGCTGAATGGCACTAACTACTACTAGCTACACCATGCCCAGGCTAAATGACAACCTTCACAGGCACTGAACTTAAAGGGGAACTTCAGTCATTTTTCATTTTTCCATCTTCTGCCCTTGTTGTTTTAACTTTGGATAGTAAAACATTTTTTTCTGCCAGTAAATACCTTATACAGCCCACTTCCGGTTTCTTGTCTGGAAAAATGCCTCGGCGTTTGACATCATGCACAGCTCTCCCTCTCTCACTCTCATGAGAGTTTGCCGGGGGGGGGGGGGGGGTGAGTGATAGGAGGGCCAATCAGAGCTGCGGAGCTGGAGGTGTTCCTCTGTGTGTCTGTGTAAATCCAGGAAGTGAACAGGCAGCAGCTTCAGCTGCCCACAGTTAAAATGGCTGCAGCCAGACTCAGTGGAGGGAGATTTCGGCAGCATATTTGGAAAGTACAGAATCGCAGTATATATGACATAATATACAAAGTGGTTGGAGGGAAGCTTCAGAATGGCAAAGGTGTTTGTTTTTATTGCAAATTATGTGAGCAGACTGCAGTTGCTCTTTAACCAGTTGCTAACCGCCCGCCTTAACAGCGGCAACTTGGCTCGATATCACAAACCGCTGTCACTTGATGGCGGCTGCGAGATCGCGGATCGTGAGCGCGCACCACTGGAGGCACGCTCACTGTGTTATGGGGGAGCCAAGGAGCAGGTAGGGCGGACTCGATGTCCGCCGACTACCCGCAATCGCTCCCCCCGCAGTGTCAGAACGGAGGTCAGTGTATGTAAACAACAGATCTCCATTCTGACAGGGGAGAAGGAGAGTGATCGAATGCTACCTGTTTATGGGAGCCACAATTGCTCTCCTCCCCCACTCAGCCCAGCCCCCATACAGTTAGTAACACATACCAGGGAACACAGTTAACTCCTAGAGCGCCCCCTAGTTTTAACCCCTTCCCTGCCAGTGACATTTATACAGTAATCGGTGCATTTTCATAGCACTGATTGCTGTATAAATGCCTATGGTTAAAATTGACCAACATGTCCGCCGCCATGTTGTAGTCCCTCTAAAAATCGCAGATCGCCGCCATTACTAGTAAAAAAATAAAAATAAAAACCCCATAAATGAATTCTCATCATTCGTAAACGCGGGAACTTTTGTGCAAACCAATCAATATGCGCCAATTGCGATTTTTTTTTTTTTGTTTGTTTTTTTTTCCCCCAAAAATATGAGGAAAAATATAAATCGGCCAAAATTGATGAATGAATTTGTTTTTTTTATATATATTTTTTTTTTGGATTTGTATTTTAGCAAAAAGTAAGAAATATTTTTTTATTTATTTATTTTTTTTTGCAAAATTGCCGCTTTTTTTTTGTTTATAGCGGTGATCAGAAATGACGCAGAGGTGATCAAATACCACCAAAAGAAAGCTCTATTTGTGGGAAAAAAGCGCATCAATTTAGTTTGGATACATCGTCGCACGACCCCGCAATTGTCAGTTAAAGTGACACATTGCGGAATTGCAAAAAGTGCTCTGGTCCTAAAGGGGGAAATGCTTCTGGGGCTGAAGTGGTTAAAGTATTACTAAACCCACAACGGTAAAAATCAGTCTGTTTATGCAGAATAGCATGCTTGTTATACTCACTGTGGAACCTAAGGGCATTAATCCTCTGCATTGGGTATAAAGGCTGTGTGATCCTGTCTCTCTGATCCTCCGTTTCTTCAACTGACTCCAACCCATCTCCTGATAGAACAGCTCATTGGGGGACAAGCTGCACATGATCAATTTGGTGTGTATTGCTAGAGTTCTTTTTTTTTCTTGGGAGAGTGCATGTGATCAGCACAGGGCCAATCAGCACTGTCCAGACAGAGGGTCACTCTGTGAATGGGCCGGCTGCAGGGAAAAGAGGAAGGGGCCAAACTTCCGTCTGAGTTTGCCGTGGCTGTGAATGATTACATGCTTTGTCTTTTTTGGCTGTTACCTACCTAGCAAAGGGCTTGTGAATACCACCTTCTAAAGCACTTGAATTTGAGATCTGTTTGAGATGCACCCTTTGCAGGTACATTTGACTTGCAGAGGACCTCCTTTCGACCTGCATTTGACTTTTGAAGCTGCTTCAAGCTATGTTTGCTGGGATAAAAGTAGTTCTGAATTAATCAAAAGCCCATGTACACTGACCCTAAATCCGTGGCAGCACTATAACATAGATTTTGTCAGAGACTAAAGAGTGTGTTTATTTTTTTAGAACTGCACCTTTTTACTTGTGCCGCTAGCAGCGATGGATGCTCCATGGCGTCAGGGTGGCAGAGGTCGAGCAAGAGGTCGAGGTAATACTATCAATGGAGGTCCAGCTCCAGGCCCAGCAACTGCCAGAAATGCTGCCTACTCAAGAGAAGATTTAAATAGTGCTCCCAGACCTGGTCCTGGAAGAGGGAATGTTTCCTATGCTTCTGTAAGCAAACCCCCGAATGTACTGCACCCAAGTGAAGGTAATGGTAAGTAGTACTGCATGTAATTAAACGTATCGGTCACCTGCATACATTAGTGGATTGTGTAACTCATCCTAAATGTTATGTATTAGTTGCTTGTCAAGAGGCCAGTATGAAATGGCCTGTGTTATAAAAGGAAGGCGCACACACCTAGTGCATTACCATAAAAAGTTTTAATGGAAATGAAAAAGTTATAAGTGAATACTCACAAAAATGCCATCACAGAGCCATGACCAGACGAAACAAGTGGGGAAAATGCACAAGGTGGGATATCAGCTGACACGTTTCGGGGGTGCTCACAGCTCTGAGGAAGGGGGTACGCCCTCGATACGCATCAGCTGATATCCCACCTTGTGCTTTTTTTTCCCACTTGTTTCGTCTTGTCATGGCTCTGTGACACCATTTTTGCGAGTATTCACTTTTTTTAAAATAATCTTTATTTTTGTTTGCAAAGGGTATAAGACGTACATTAAATGAGTGTAAGTCCAACATTAGAGCGGACACATGGCAAATAAATCAAATCACAGGTTGCACATTCATCAGTGTCATATAAGGACATTTTAGTGCAACTTGTGTGCAGCATATAATTTCTAACATTTTCTATGTTATCGTTGTTTTTAAGGAGTTTCAACACAAGTAACGAAGTGCAAAAGAAGGTCTGGTATCAACCGTTGGCACTCAAAAACAAAAGGAAAGAGGGGGGGGGAGGGAAAGGGGGTCTTGAGGAGATCGCTCTTCACTGCACTTTTCTGCTTCTATTACCGCAGGCCCCGGGCCCGCCCCTGGCGGCCATTCCCCGAGGAGGGACCCCCGGCCCCAGACTTTCGGTCCCTATGGGCCAGACAATCCCCCCGGGCAACCACCCGCCACCCATCAACCCCCATGCCCAGCACCTGCTCACCAGTAATGTAATAAGACCATGCCACTCCTCAAGAATAGTCCGGATCAGGTTCGTTCAGCCATTCCAGGATATTGTCATAGTAAATGATATTAGCAACTACGGTCACGCGGGGTCGTTTGCCCCCCCCCCCCCCAGGCCAGCTCCCAGCTACCATCCCGTTCCCAGAGCTATCCAGGATTTATTCCTGCTTTCTTTGCAAACTGAGGGTCAGCCAGTGCTAATAGAGCTAGGTCTAGGCTGGAGGCCACTTGGGCCGTGTTGGAAACGTATTCCTTCCAGGGGGCCCATATAGCGTCAAACCGTTTCGATGTGCCTCTGCATGTGGCCACCCACTCCTCTGCCACCATGATCTCCCCCACCTTTCCAATCCACTCCGATTCTGTCGGGATCCTGTCACTCTTCCAATGTATTGGGATTAAGCGTTTGGCAGCGTTGAGAAGGTGGGGGAGAGCGCTCCTTCTGTAAGCAGCCATGGAGGTAGTCGGAAGATGGAGTAGGCAGTGTCCAGGGGAGTCCGGTAGGTGCATCCCCAGTCCATCTGCTATATGTTTCCTAACGCTCTGCCAGAAGGGCCGCAGAACGGGGCACTCCCACCAAATGTGTAGAAGCGTTCCCTCCATCCCACAGCCCCGCCAGCAAAGCCTTGACGCAGTTGGGTAGTATCTTGCCAGCACTGTAGGCACTCTATACCACCGAGTTAAGAGCTTGTAACTATTTTCTTGTGCCTTAGACTCCACTGAGCTAGCATGCGTCAGTTGGAAGAGGTGCCCAATCTGCTCCGCTGTGAACTGGCAGTGCAGGTCCCTCTCCCATTCTTTTATGAAGTGAGGGTCGTCATATGGCCTAGTTCCCTCTAGAAGTTTATACAGCACGGAGATCATGTGTGGCTGTGGGTCTTGTTCTGCCCACAGACTTTCAAAGTCCGTGAGTGTGGACCTGACCTGCGACCCATGATGTCTGGAGGCTATAAAGGTAGTTAGTTGACGGTGTCTCCAGAAATCAAACGGAAAGCTCCCATATCTCTCTCTCAGTGTCGATAGTGGTAGCATGGAGTGCCCCTGCATAAAGTGTGCCAGACTGATGGTGCCGTCTGCCACCCAGGACCCCATGGCAACCGCTTGTTCCCCTGGGGAAAACCAGGGGAATCCACATACTGGTGCCAGTGGCAAGGTGCCGGGTGACAGCAAAAGGCGCGCATTCAGCCTGTCCCACAGTTTGAGGGCGTGGGTTGTTAAAGGGGATGCCCACGTGGAGAGACCCCTGTGTTCTCTTGGCACCCAAGGGGCATATGCTAGATTCCTACCTGCCATAACCTTCTCCATCTGCACCCACAGCTTGGTTTTGGTATGGAACCTCCAATTAAGGATCCTCTGTAGTGCTATTGCATTATAGTATTGGGAGATATTGGGTATTCCGAGCCCCCCAGCCTTCTTAGGTCTCTGCAGCAACGCCATGGCTATCCTGGGTCTCTTGTTTCTCCACACAAATTTGATAAACAGACTGCGAAGTTCCTTAAAGAAACGATTCGGTAAGGGAATCGGTAATGTCTGCAACAAAAATAGTATGCGTGGCAGGGTCACCATCTTAAGAATGTTCGTGCGACCCATCCAGGTGAATGTGTCTTTATCCCATGCCCGTAGGTCTTGGTCAATCTGTTTAAGCATTGGGGCATAATTAAGGGTGTAAAGGTCAGCTATGTTGTTTGTTAAGTAAATACCCAAAGGGCGGAGGATGTCCACACAAATGGGAAACTTCCCTGCAGTGAGGTAATTAGACTCGGTGGCGCAATAATTGGTAA
The DNA here is from genome assembly GCA_018402905.1 of Glandirana rugosa. Taxonomy (NCBI): domain Eukaryota; kingdom Metazoa; phylum Chordata; class Amphibia; order Anura; family Ranidae; genus Glandirana; species Glandirana rugosa. Next base: position 1,654,269 of record BLSH010319913.1, on the reverse strand, counting down.
GATCTCTGACTTGGAGTAGTTGATTTGGAAATTGGATACCAGACTGTAGGAGGCAAACTCCTTTATCAGATTCGGCAATGACACTATTGGGTCTACCACATGGAACAGTATGTCATCCGCGTAAGCAGATCATTTATGTTCCGTGTTCCCCACCTTGACCCCCTTAATGTTTGGATTCGCCCGTATTCTCCGGAGCAGTGGTTCCAGAACCAGGGCGAACAATAGTGGAGACAAAGGGCAGCCTTGTCTCGTACCATTCCGTATGGGGAATGTCGTTGACAGCCCCCCATTGACCTTCACCTGTGCCGTCGGTGATGTGTAAAGCCCCATTATCCATTTCATCATGTGTGGGCCTAGCCCCATTTTCTCCAAAACCGCTTGTAGGAAGTCCCAGTCCACGCGGTCGAATGCCTTTTCAGCGTCCGTCGATAGAATCACGTACGGGGGCATCCGACCGCGTGTCCTGGCCCAGTGGATTAGATGTAATGCCCTGTTGGTGTTATCTCGCGCCTCCCTGGGGCTAATAAAGCCCGTTTGGTCGGGATGGACGATGTCTATAAGTAAGCGTTGAAGTCTGTGTGCGATTATTTTGCCAAATATCTTCAGGTCCGTGTTTAGCAGGGATATCGGGCGATAACTCTGGGGGAGGGTGCGATCCTTGCCCTCTTTAGGGAGAACCGATATGTGGGCCCGTAAGGCATCCGGGTGGAAGCCCCCGTCTGCGGCTAAGCTGTTGAATAGGGAGCACATGTGAGGTTGGAGTTGTGTGAAGAACTTCTCGTAATACGCCTTTGTTAGGCCGTCAGGCCCCGGGCTTTTTTGTCCCGGGAGGTTTCGGATCGTGGCTAGTATTTCCGTGGACGAAATGGGGAGCTCCAGATCTGCCCTCTGTTCAGGGGATAGGGTGTGGTAACCGGCGCTAGCAAGGTATGATTCTATATGTGCACGCTTCCGATCCTTTTCTGCTGGTGTGGATTGGCCACGTAAATCATACAGTGTTGCGTAGTAATTACGGAAAAGTGATGCTATTTTAGTCGTGTGCTGGGTCATATCTCCGTTAGGTGAGCGAAGCTTGTGGACATGGGTAGCCATATGTCGTTTACGCAAAGCTCTGGCCAACATCCTCCCACACTTGTTGCCATGCTCGTAGTATTTGTGGGCTACACAGCGCAAACGTTTTTTTATGCGTCGGTCTATCAATTTGGAAAACAGCGTGCGTAATTCGGTTAAACGTTGAAGCGTTGCCGTGTCTGACGTCCGTTTATGCAGTAGTTCGGTCCTTTGCAGTTCAGATAGTACTCTATCAAAGTCAGCCTGCCTTTCCTTTTTAATTTTGGAGCCCCACATAATGAGGGCGCCCCTGACTACTGCCTTGTGGCATTCCCACACCGTGCTTCCACTTGATTCCCCCTTGTCGTTTTCTTCAAAGTAATTAGTCAACGTCTTTTCGATCCCCGACACCACCCTCTGGTCGTCTAACAAGTTCTCATTCAACCTCCAGAGCCAGGCCCTACGTCGCCCGGCAGGTAGGCTGATCGAGAGCGTTATTGGTGCATGATCGGAGATCGTAATTTGTTCAATAGTGGAGTCCTCGAGCAGATCTAGGGAGCCCTGGTCAATGAGCAGTAGGTCTATTCTAGTGTAAACTCCGTGCACACTGGAGTAATAGCTATAGTCCTTCTCGGAGGCGTGTAGGGAGCGCCAGCAGTCTATTAATGTGTGTGATTGTAAAGTCTTACGGAAATGGCGCAGAAAAGCGCACGAGTGCACCGATCGGCCCGTCGACGCGTCTAGGCTGGGGTCAGGACATACATTAAAGTCGCCCCCCAATATCAGTCGGCCTTCTCTAAAGCTTGCCAGCTCTTCCAAAGTTTTATCAATGAAAGAGAGTTGGTGCGTATTGGGGGCGTATAGTGTGGCGAATGTGTACATCTGCCCCGCTATTGTTCCCTTGAGGAACACAAATCGCCCGTGTTCGTCAAGCTTACTATCGGTCGTGACAAATGGGCAAGTCTTATGAATCGCGATGGCCGTTCCCCTGGACTTAGGGCCAGGCGAATTGCTCAGGAACCACTGCGTGTACACGTGAGTGGGGAGTCTTGGGGCCGACTTTTCAGTAAAATGTGTCTCCTGTAAAAACACCACCTGCGCTTTTAGGCGTTTCAATTCTACCCATAATCTATTGCGTTTGTGTGGAGAACAAAGACCCCTTACATTGTAAGATATTACCTTAATCGATGCCATGGCGTTGCTTCATATGTGAGCTCAGACCAATTCCTGGAGGGGGCCAGACCCTGCGTGACCATTGAACGAATCCTGATCTAGAAGGAAAGTAAAAAAACGTAAGTATGACAAAAAGCATGTCAAGAGGATAAGGGTAGGAGGGGTATCGTGGGATAAAAATCAAAGATACAATAAACATTAACCATATGTGGCGGGGATATCGGCCGCCTGCGAGCCCGGGAACTCCCGGTGCCCGAATCATCTGCACGCTCAGAGGCAGCGCCCCCCCCCCAGAAAGAGGTGGGGGGCCCTGTCCCAGAGTGCGTCGCCCTGAGCGGTGCATTTGCCTGTATGAGGCATACCTAGGGGGGGAACGTGTCTAGACATAAACTGCACTATAATGGTCACCCCTCACTATTTAGTGCCTGAGAAAATTCGGGGTAAAACAGTCCAACAAAACATCAATAAGTATTATATCTCTGCTATGTGCTCATGACTTTGATAGTCGTGTAGGTGCACCTCTCCAGGGCCGCCCCTCAAAAACTGGAAACCTGACAACAGCAACATGTAAATAAGAAGGGAAAACCACAGCCCTGGGGATGTGCACCTCTCCCTACACCTTCAGCAGTAACAGTTTAGGTGGGCTTTGCGCCTCTCATAAGTAGGTGCTTCTTTTCCAAGTTGTTAAGCATCCCAGCTACCCCCGGCCTCCGGGCAGGGGGAAGTGTCACGTTTAGCTCGTCTTTTCCCTCTGGATCTGCGCTTGGATCTGGCAGGGAGCCAGGGTTGAGCATTAGGGATCGGTATGGCTTCCGCGGTCACCCGCCAATCTGGAAAGTCTACCGGGTCCAGGCCCAGTCGCGAAAGGAAATGAGGGAGATCATCCTTGGTACGCAGAGTGACAGTCTCTCCATTCTTGTCCGCCTGCAGTTGAAAGGGGAAACCCCAGCGGTAGGTGATATTTGCCTTTTTCAGTGCTGCCAGAAGGGGGCGAACCGCCCTATGTTGCATTAGCGTGCGGCGGGACAAGTCTTGGTAGAAAAAAAGATGGGCGCCGTCAAAGTCAAAAAAGGGGCGTTTGCGCATGCGTTGCATGATTTGTTCTTTGATCGTGTATTTGTGCAGTTTGCAAATAATGTCCCTAGGATTATCCATGTCTTGAGAAGGCGGTCTCAGGGCCCTATGTGCTCTGTCTATTTCAATGCACATATCAGGTGTTGCCCCCAGGATCTCTTTAAAGATGCCCTGAAGTGTAGGGATGATGTCTTTCGCTGCAGTTGCTTCAGGGAGTCCCTTTATACGTATGTTAGATCGGCGACTGCGATTCTCATAGTCATCAAGCTGGTTTATCAGGGCTTCAATCTTCTGTTCTTGTGCAGTGCACCTGTCTGCTAGATGAGCAATAGGTGGCAGGGAGTCCTCCACTCGCTGTTCCAGGGTTTCCAGTCTATTTCCCAGGTGTGTTGTGTCTGCTTTAAGTTGTGCGATGTCCTGCTGGAGGGCTTTCTCTACCCTGCTGGCGAACCTATCCAGGTCCTCCTTAGTGGGGAGTGCCCAGATATGCTTCCTGAGCTCCTGGTCGCCCTGTAGGTCAAAAAAATTGTCCGATCCCTGGTCTTGTGAGATGCTAGACCCTGGGGATGCAGGGGGGGACCGCTGTGCTTGCCAGCTTGGGTGAAGCTATGGGAGATGCTGCGAGCTGCATGACCGGGTGGTCTGTCTCAGGCACATTATCCCCTGACTTCGTACTCCTGTTTGGTGTCATTTTGGGCCAGTCCTTCAGGGATTCTCCAGGTCCAAAGTAGTTGTTGATGGGACCTTGGTTTGACTTTGTGGGATTGCGTGGCTGTGATTGCGCCCTACGGCGTTGTGACATCTCTTCCTCTATGGGGGAGAGGTGGCTGTTTCCCCGAAATGCAAGTAAACTAGCTGTCAGTGAGGGGTTTATTTCACTCAGTTCATGCTCTCATTGCTGGTATTGTCTCTCTAGGGCCCGATCGGCCCAGAAATAACGGCTGTGGCAGTGCTGGGAAGGGGATAACGCAGCGTGGCTGGGCTCCCAATCTGTGTCTCCTTGTGCACCTTCTTCAATTGGGCTTCAGCTAGGCCTCGATTATGCTCCTAGGCCGCAGAGGCCTCCTCCCCTGCCCTTGCCTCCGCCGCCCGTTCCGAGCTTAGTATCCTGCTTCTGGGGGGTATTACAGGGCTGGTGCTCACAGGGAGGTGGTCTCCAAGGTCCCTTGGGTCCCCAAATGCTGGCACATACCTTGGGCCTCGTGCGGTGTGCGGCCTGCTCCGGGTCGCGTAGGCTGCAAAAGCAGCGGCCTCGATTTTGGCCCGCCGCAGTCCGCGGACACCGATCCGCTCCAAAAAGGGCTCGATCAATAGCGGTGGATGCAGGGAGACGGATGGTGGTGGAGGCTATTCCCGTCGGCATCTCCCGTGGCCGGATTCCTGCCGATTGTGTGTGTCGGCCGGGAGCTCCCTTTCTGTGCGTCCTAGCGCGCTCACGTCCAGGCCACGCCCCCTCCGTGAGTATTCACTTTTAACTTTCATTTCCATTAAAACTTTTTATGGTAATGCACTAGGTGTGTGCGCCTTCCTTTTTGTTTTGTCTTTTAGTCACTTTCGGATTACCCCGTCTGAGGGGGGCAGCATCCATCTGGTCTACTACCCCTTGTTCCGGTTGCCTGTTATCCTGAAGGTCCTCTAGCGCTGGAAATGACTATTTTCATTCCATACTATATTTTACGTATCACCTTTTAGGTATTTATGTGTCACTTTGTGTTGGTCTATCACATAAAATCCCAATAAAATACATTTACATTTTTGGTTGTAACATGAGAAAATGTGGAAAATTTCAAGGGGCATGAATACCTTTTCAAGGCACTATAAGGGGGAGGGTCAAGTGATACAAAAAGGTAATAACTGTGGGGGATGATCTGATGAAGAAAATAAAAAAAAAAAACAGTTGTTAGGTGGAGGCCAGATAGGCATTTCTGAACAGAAAAGTTTTCCAGGATTGCCTAAAAGGGGATATGGTTGGAGATCGTCAGACAGATTGGGGTAGAGAATTCCAAAGGATGGGGAGAAGCATGGGAGGAGGCGACGAGGGAGCTGGAGAGTAGGAGGTCTTGGGAGGAGTGAAGAGGACGATTTGGTTGGTATTTTGAGACTAGGTTAGTGATGTAGTTGGGGGGCCGAGTTGTGGATGCTTTATAGGTTATTTTTAGTATCTTGAATTAATTTGTTGGGTGAGTGGCAGCCAATGGAGGGATTGATAGAGAGGGGTGGCAGACACTGAGTGGTTTGTAAGGTGGATGAGTCTGGCAGCGGCATTCATGATGGACTGAAGGGGGGATAGTCTATTTAAAGGTAGGCCAATGATGAGGGAGTTGCAGTAGTTGAGGCGACAGATGACCAGGGAGTGAATTAGGAGCTTTGTGGTTTCATTGGTTAGAAAGCGACATATTTTAGAGATGTTGCTGAGGTTGAGGTAGCAGGCCTTTGAAAGTGATTGGATGTGGGGCCGAAAGGAGAGTTCGGAGTCCAGGATAACACCTATCACCCTGGCATGCGGGGATGGGTGGATGGTTGTGCCATTTCTCTTGACCGAGAGATCGGGGGAAGGGGCACGGGGGTGGAAATATTAGAAGCTCGGTTTTGTAAAAGTTGAGTTTGAGGAAGTGGTGTGACATCCAGACAGATATGTTAGTAAGTTAGTGGGTGGGGGTCAGCCTGGAGGAGTGTGCGTTCTAATTAGGCTGTATTAGCATGCAAACTGTGCTAATGCCCACATGTTATTCTGAGCCTCCATGATTACAAGAACTGAAATCCAATGAATCAATGAGATGTTGCGGAGGGGATTAGATGTTTCTAAACATCCTCCAGCTTGGAAATGAGGTGAGCTCTATTTGGACTTACTGCAGCTTCCAATGCACACTGTGAGAAGCTCGTTGTGCTGCAAAATCTGTAAGCAATTTAGGTTTGAGGGCCAATGGCTTCTGCTGCTGTCTCTGAGCCAATGAGGAGGCAGAGAGCCAGGACAGCTCCTGCTCTCATACACCATGCTGGATTGGGCTCAGGTAAGTGTTTGGGGGGTGGGGGGGTGCTGCATACTGAAGGTTTTTTACCTTGCATGAAGGTAAAAATAAAAAACCTTCAGGCTTTACAACTACTTTAAAAAAACCTTACAAATAGCAATTTCCTTTTTTGTATTTTTCTGCCCAGGTTTGTGAGGCCAGTGTCTAAAAACAGTTTGTAAAAAAAATTCTCTTAATAAAAAAAAAAAAAAAAATCATGTGAGGTGGGAACAGGGGTTGGGCCGTGCCGCGTTGATGTGTCTATGGGATGTACACAGCCTGGCTCGGGAGTAGGCCCGCATGTGTTCCCCCATAGCAGGCGGCTTGCTATGGGGCCACACCGAGAAGAGTGCCAGCATGGGACCCCAGAAAAAGAGGTTCTGAGCTGCTGTGCACAAAACCATTGCACAGAGTAGGTAAGTAAAACATGTTTAACCACTTCCGTACCGCCGGATGTCATATGACGTCCTTGGATTTGAGTGGAGATATCTGAATGGTGCCTGCAGCTACAGGCACCATTCAGATACCGTTTTTTTTTTAGAGCCGACGATTCTGTACAGGATAAAAGTGATCTTAGCAGCGGATTCACAGCAAGATCACTTTTATCGATGGCGGGAGAGGTGCCCCTCCCGCCACTTTCCTGTCATCTCCGCCACTTACCGGACTGTCGGCAGCGGCGGAGATGATTGGGTCCGTTCCTCCCCTGCGCAGGAAGCCGAGTGAGCGTAAGATGCCGCCCACTCGGCTCCATAACATTGCAGGGTGGAAGCGACGTCGCTTCCGCCCAAAGGTCTTAAAGGGCCCATTTTTTTTTTTTTTTTTTTTTTTTTAACATTTTTTGTTTTAATTTTTTTTTTTCCATTTAACTGTAAATATGAGATCTGAGGTATTTTTGACCCCAGATCTCATATTTAGGAGGTCCTGGCATGCTTTTTTCTATTACAAGGAATGTTTACATTTCTTGTAATAGGAATAAAAATTATCAAAAATTTTTTTTTTAAAAGAACGGTGTAAAATTAAAAAATAAAAAGTAAAATAAATAAAAACAAAAACATGTTGAGTATCAATTTACTTGGCGTAACATTATCTTTCACAATATGGAAAAAAACTGGGCTAACTTTACTGTTGTCTTATTTTTTCACTCAAAAAAGTGAATTTTTTTTTTTAAAAATCGCACTTGTAAGACTGCTGCGCAAATACGGTGCAACATAATGTTTTGCAACGACCACCATTTTACTCTCTAGGGTGTTAGAAAAATATATATGCATATATATAATGTTTGGGGGGTTTAAGTAATGTTATAGCAAAAAAAAATGTTTTTAACTTGTAAACACCAAGTCCACAAAATAGGCCTAGTGTTGAAGTGGTTAAAAAAAAGAACAAAAAACATGGCACTTAAAACTATTCACATAAACTACCACAAATGGTAAAAAAAAATAAGCACGTGTATCAAGGTCACACTGTGTAATGCAGCACCAGTTCTACACTAATGCATATCTATAAGATATAAAGTGAAGTATGCTGTAGATTAATAATCTTGTTCCAGTATCTGCCAGGTACATTTTTTTTTATATAAGCTTTTTGTCATAGATGTGGTATGTTTGTGTTTCTTTTAAAGTGGATAACTCCAAGAAGAGGTTTGAAGAGATCCAGAAAGCCAATCAGGCAGTGGTAAGGAAGATTGTGGAAGACAATTATAGCTCATCAGATGAAGATGATGATGGAGATGAAGATGCTGAAGGGAAACAGAATAAAATATTAAATTTAACCTTTACAACCTACACAAACCAAACAGGTAATTCTGTTTTAGTCAAAGTGTGGTAAGGTGGTAACGGCACTTTATAAATGGTATTACAGTACTCCTATTGGTACTTGGGCAGTGCAAAAGCCGTGATTGCTGTACATCATCCATCAATAACACCATGTAAGGGTGAAATATTGTTTGCCTCAATGTGATGTGTTACAACAGACGTAGTTAAAATTTCTGACTTGATGAGCTATGATTCTAGTTTGCATTACTAGATGGCAGTGTAAGTCAAATTGTAACTCCTTAGAAAGGGGGAGTGGGTAATCATTTAGGTCCCCTTTACATCTGTGTGTTGTCTTTTTATGTGTTACTCTATTTACCTTGACAAGTACAGTAGTATTCCATTAATTCCTATGCATTGTTTTAAATAGCCTGGTTAAAAGTTCAGCACTACATACACTTCAAACCCTGCTTAATGGCCATCATCCAATGTAAATGCAAATAGAACTGAAAAAAAATACTCAAAAAAAAGTCCCACACAGGATTTTAAAGTACAACGTGATATCCGAAAAATATACTCTTCATATGTGTTCCTCTCCCAACTTCCATTCCACCACTGTGCTCAATGTGAAGACTTACCAAAGAGATTTGGCCCCCTATGGACCTAGTGATCAAAGAAGGAATTTTTTTTTATACAATCCTATATACAAAATCTTATACCCACAGTTGATCCAGAGGAAGGCCAAAAAAAACCCAATAAAGCATGATCCAGTTTGCTCCAGCTGGGGGGGGGGGGGGATACTTCTTGATCCACCCCTTTCCTAGAGGCAATCGGATATTCCCTGGATCAACTTTACCTATACTTATTAGTACCCAGTTAATTTCTTTTCCTTCAGACATAAAAGTGCCCACTTGTCCTTTATGATGACCTTAACATGAATAACTCAATACCAAGCTCACTATATGGACCCTTTATGTATTCCCCTGTGCCTGTGTTATAACATAAATATGCTTATCTGTATAGATAACACACTGTCTTCCTAAGATCAGCTGTCGGTTTTCTGCTCTCCTCTACTCAGCCACAGGTTCCTGTGGGTGGGCTGAGCACTGCTGCTGACCTCAGCTGGAGAGGGGAGAGAGAGAGAGAGCCGTGTGTAGGAAGCCGGTGTGAAGCTACGTGTTAATAGGAAGGGGGAGGAGGGGGAGCTGAACAGACACACAGGAGAATAAGAGAGATGTGAGTGACTCAGGCATGCACAGACCACGGCCTCTCAGGATCAGCTACATGATATTCGGAGTCTGTACTCAGGGCGAAATCACTACCTTGCATTTTCCAACAGATATTCTAGGGGATACAGAGGGATAATTTAAAAAGCAAAAGCACCATGCTGCTAATTGCACATTAAAGGGACAGGAGCAGCATTTTTTTTTTTGGGTTAACAAACGCTTTAATATAAGAGAGGATTTTGCTTGCTTTAGAAACTGCAGCTTGGCATTGCATTCTTTGGGTCTCCTTTAAGGTATTTGAAATGCTAGGTGACAGGTGAAAGGAAAACGCCTACATGACATGTTTTGGGCTGGCATATTAAAATGTTTTTGTTCAATGTGATTATTTTACCTTCACAGATGGCGATGTCAGTGAATTGGCGCGCACCAAACAATACATGAGCGAGGCTTTTCAGTCTGGAGCTGTGACTTGCTTGATATGCATCGCTTCAGTGAAAAGAAACCAAGCTGTAAGTGCCATGTTATTGTAGATACCTATATGATTTGCTGCAAAGGAAAAAAATGATTGTGCCTATGACAATCATTTTGGATGTTCGCCTCCTTTAACAGAACATGATAGCTGGTTATTATGGACAGTACCTGCTTTTTATAAATATATCCCTATACTATATCATAATGTTATGTTATTTTTAAAAAACAATATTTAAAAATATGAGCTTGCATTGAACACTTTTGTTTAAATTATCAGAATTTTAGGGTACATTTTTTCTTCTTTCATCCTCTTTCTCCTTTCAGTTTAAAGTGATTGTAAAGCTTTGGTTTTTATTTCTGTAAAAATAACTAACATGTCACACCTGCCCTGCGCAATGGTTTTGCACAGAGCAGCCCTAATTGTCCTCTTTTAGGGTCCCCTGCCATGTTCCTGGCTCCTAACCCCCCCCCGCCTAGTGTGTGTGTTCGATCCCAAGCCAGCCTGTTTGTATTTATTGAGGCACACAGCCCGGCTCAGCCCTGCATCCTGCTCTCTGCTCACCGGTTTTGATTGACTGCAACAGGAGCTATTGGCTCCCACTGCTCTCAGTCAAGCCTGTGAGAGCCGGGAGAGGGGAGAAGAGCTGCTGCAGACTTGCACAGCACTGGGTCTAGATCGTGTTCTGGTGAATATTTAGGTGGGACTGGGGGGGGTGTATTACCATTGAAAGTTTTTTCACTTTAATATAGAGCATGCATTAAGGTAAAAAAAAAAAAAAAAACTTTTATCTTTTACAACCACTTTAAAATGTTCTTGGCCACTCGTCTCTCGTCCTACGTCCCGACTCGGCCCGACACACGGAGTTATTTATGTTTGTCCGACCGAACCCTAGCTTGTGTGTGTGATCCGCCCCCCCCCAATCCTCGGTCCTTGTACCGTCCCCTGGGATTTTCTCCTGTTAATCCCGACGAGACACGTTTTGGTAACGCGTCCCGTCCACACTGTACAATCAATAAAAATGT
>BLSH010319913.1:1630772-1643477 GCA_018402905.1 Glandirana rugosa | reverse complement strand
TATATATATATATATATATATATATATATATATATATATATATATATATATAGTGGGTATGGAAAGTATTCAGACCCCTTACATTTTTCACTCTTTATTATATTGCAGCCATTTGCTAAAATCATTTAAGTTCATTTATTTTCCTCCTTAATGTACACCTAGGACCCCATATTGACAGAAAAACACAGAATTGTTGACATTGTTTCAGATTTATTAAAAAAGAAAAACTGAAATATCACATGGTCCTAAGTATTCAGACCCTTTGCTGTGACACTCATATATTTAACTCAGGTGCTGTCCATTTCTTCTGATCATCTTTGAGATGGTTCTACACCTTCATTTGAGTCCAGCTGTGTTTTATTATACTGATTGGACTTGATTAGGAAAGCCACACACCTGTCTATATAAGACCTTACAGCTCACAGTGCATGTCAGAGCAAATGAGAATCATGAGGTCAAAGGAACTGCCTGAAGAGCTCAGAGACAGAATTGTGGCAAGGCACAGATCTGGCCAAGGTTACAAAAAATTTCTGCTGCACTTAAGGTTTCCTAAGAGCACAGTGGCCTCCATAATCCTTAAATGGAAGACGTCTGGGACAACCAGAACCCTTCCTAGAGCTGGCCGTCCAGCCAAACTGAGCTATCGGGGAAGAAGAGCCTTGGTGAGAGAGGTAAAGAAGAACCCAAAGATCACTGTGGCTGAGCTCCAAAGATGCAGTCGGGAGATGGGAGAGAGTTGTAGAAAGTCAACCATCACTGCAGCCCTCCACCAGTCGGGGCTTTATGGCAGAGTGGCCCGACGGAAGCCTCTCCTCAGTGCAAGACACATGAAAGCCTGCATGGAGTTTGCTAAAAAAAACACCTAAAGGACTCCAAGATGATGAGAAATAAGATTCTCTGGTCTGATGAGACCAAGATAGAACTTTTTGGCCTTAATTCTAAGCGGTATGTGTGGAGAAAACTAGGCACTGCCAATACAGTCCCAACAGTAAAGCATGGTGGTGGCAGCATCATGCTGTGGGGGTGTTTTTCAGCTGCAGGGACAGGACGACTGGTTGCAATCGAGGGAAAGATGAATGCGGCCAAGTACAGGGATATCCTGGACGAAAACCTTCTCCAGAGTGCTCAGGACCTCAGACTGGGCCGAAGGTTTACCTTCCAACAAGACAATGACCCTATGCACACAGCTAAAATAATAAAGGAGTGGCTTCACAACAACCCGTGACTTGAATGGCCCAGCCAGAGCTCTGACTTAAATCCAATTTAGCATCTCTGGAGAGACCTAAAAATGGCTGTCCACCAACGTTCACCATCCAACCTGACAGGACTGGAGAGGATCTGCAAGGGGGAATGGCAGAGGATCCCCAAATCCAGGTGTGAAAAACTTTTTGCATCTTTCCCAAAAACACTCATGGCTGTATTAAATCAAATGGGTGCTTCTACTAAATACTGAGCAAAGGGTCTGAATACTTAGGACCATGTGATATTTCAGTTTTTCTTTTTTAAGAAATCTGCAAAAATGTCCAAAATTCTGTGTTTTTCTGTCAATATGGGGTGCTGTGTGTATATATATATATGTGTATATATGTGTGTGTGTGTGTGTATATATATATATATAAATATATATATATATATATATACACACACACACCACAAAATTTCAAGTCCTGAGCCACTAGCCATGCCTTAAGAGTTACTCGCCACCAGTTACCCCACCCAACCTCTACCCTGTTCCGCCCCAATGTAAAGTAGTGAGTGTACAGCTTGTATAACAGTGTAAATTTGCTGTCCCCTCAAAATAACTCAACACACAGCCATTAATGTCTAAACCACTGGCAACAAAAGTGAGTACACCGCTAAGTGAAAATGTCCAAATTGGGCCCAAAGTGTAATATTTTGTGTGGCCACCATTATTTTCCAGCACTGCCTTAACCCTCTTGGGCATGAAGTTCACCAGAGCTTCACTGGTTGCCACTGGAGTCCTCTTCCACTCCTCCATGACGACATCACGGAGCTGGTGGATGTTGGAGACCTTGCGCTCGTCCACCTTCCATTTAAGGATGCCACACCCATGCTCAATAGGGTTTAGGTCTGGAGACATGGTTAGCCAGTCCATCACCTTTACCCTCAGCTTCTTTAGCAAGGCAGTGGTCGTCTTGGAGGTGTGTTTGGGGTCGTTATCATGTTGAAATACTGCCCTGCGGCCCAGTCTCCGAAGAGAGGGGATCATGCTCTGCTTCAGTATGTCACAGCACATGTTGGCTTTCATGGTTCCCTCAATGAACTGTAGATCCCCAGTGCCGGCAGCTCTCATGCAGCCCCAGACCATGACACTCCCACTACCATGCTTGACTGTAGGCAAGACACACTTGTCTTTGTACTCCTCACCTGGTTGCCGCCACACATGCTTGACACCATCTGAACCAAATAAGTTTATCTTGGTCTCATCAGACCACAGCACATTGTTCCAGTAATCCATGTCCTTAGTCTGCTTGTCTTCAGCAAACCTGCCTGCTTTCTTGTGCATCATCTTTAGAAGAGGCTTCCTTCTGGGACGACAGCCATGCAGACCAATTTGATGTAGTGTGCGGTGTATGGTCTAAGCACTGACATGTTGACCCCCCCCCCCCCCCCCACCCCTTCAACCTCTGCAGCAATGCTGGGAGCACTCATACATCTATTTCCCAAAAACAACCTGGATATGATGCTGAGCATGTGCACTCTACTCCTTTGGTCGACCATGGCGAGGTCTGTTTTGAGTGGAACCTGTCCTGTTAAACCACTGTATGGGCTTGACCACAATGCTGCAGCTCAGTTTCATGGTCTTGGTAAACTTATAGCCTAGGCCATCTTTATGTTGAGCAACAATTTTTTATGTTTTCAGATCCTCAGAGAGTTCTTTGCCATGAGGTGCCATGTTGAACTTCCAGTGACCAGTATGAGAGAGTGAGAGCGATAACACCAAATTTAACACACCTGCTCCCCATTCACACCTGAGACTTTGTAACACTAACGAGTCACATGACACCGGGGAGGGAAAATGGCTAAATTGGCCTAATTTGGATATTTTCACATAGGGGTGTACTCACTTTTGTTGCCAATGGTTTAGACATTAATGGCTGTGTGTTGCGTTATTTTGAGGGGACAGCATCTTTTTTTTAATCAGAAAAATTTTTTATTGATAATTCCAAAGTCAAATAAACCGAGACTACATCTGCAAGCATTTAAATGTGACATTGCAAAAGGTACATAACTGTACAAACTTGAACAGTAGTTGTCATTAGTGTTTCACCTCACCTCTCTGATAACGACATTTATTAGCATATACAATCGTTTTGGTAGGAAATATCTTGCTAACAGAAAAGTAAGGATGGTGATAAAGTATAAAAAGAGAGAGAAGTTATAATAGAATAGACATAAGAAAAAAAAAGGAATAATAAGAAGCATTCTTCGCTTCATCCTCAACCCACAAGAACTCTCCATGTTTCGCAGGTATCATGCAGAGAAAATGAGATATCAACCCTGGAGTAGCCTATCCCTGACCAGCTGCGCCTCTGCCAAGCCAGGGCTGCCACATAGCATAGAATTTCCTGGGAGCGTTTCTATGTTGATATGTGATTTTTTTCACGTATTAGCATTTCTTCACCCTTTCCACCCATTGACGCCTGGTGGGAACCCTGGAGGTGATCCAAAACTGTGCGATTAACTTTTTAGCCACATACCGCAGCCTAATGGCTGCCACATGGGCTTGTGGTGTGAGAGAGTCCTCCTCCAGTGCACCCAACAGGCACACCACGGGATCTCTCTGTATTCTGAACCTATACACCTGCGTAATAATATCCAATACCTCAGTCCAGTATTTCGTAAGCTTTGGGCACCTCCATAGCAGGTGTATAAGATCTCCATGGTCCCTTTCGCATTTGGGGCACAAGGGCGAATTCCTTTTCCCCCATTTATATAGCTGGACGGGAGTTCTATAGTCCCTATGTAGTAGAAAAATATGTGATAGCTTTTGCGATGCTGACACCGAGACCAACGGTGCAGATGATAGGCACAGGTCCCATATATCCCCTTCTATAGTGCCGACATCTCTCTCCCACGCCTTACGGCATGGTAGTTTTGCTGGGTCTCGCAAAATATGCAAGAGAGTAATGTACCCTTATAATATCATGCCCTTCCTATCCTCAGTTAGGAACACCATACGGATTAGAGCGTGATTGCCCAGGCAAAGGGGGGTAGATCTGGTCTGGATATGCAGGGCGTGATGCAGCTGCAGGTATTGATAGAACTGTGTTTTTTTAAGGGCAAATTCCACCTGAAGGTCCTGAAAAGTTTTAAATGTCGACTCGCGGTAAAGTTGGTAAAGGTATTGGACACCCGCCGCCTCCCATTCCCGGAACCCCTGTAGCTTGAGCAGCTCGGGGTATCGTGCATTCCGCCATAGTGGTGTTTGTGGCAAAAACCCCTCCAGTTTTAGCATCTTTTTGATGATGGACCAAAGGGTACAAAGGAGACTTATAGTGGGCAGTTTTCTATTAAGGTGAGTAAATCCTGCTTCTAGATATGTTAAAGCAGGGGCATTGCCCCCTAGGGGAATAATAAGCCTCTGAACTGGATCTTCTGGATCCACGGTACCCCATCCTCCCAGTTGCTGCAGCTGCGCTGCTAAATAGTATAACCTGGCGTGTGGGACTGCCAACCCACCCCTGTCCTTGCCCATCTGAAGAGTGTTTAGGCTAACCCTCGCTGTTCTTTTCCTCCATATTAACTCCCTAAACAGGGAATCCATGTGAAGGAACCACTTCTGTGGTAGCCATACTGGGGCATTATGAAAGATGTAAAGAAGTTGGGGCGCCCAGACCATTTTAATGAGATTGATTCTACCTACTACAGATAGTGGTAGTTTATACCAAGTGTCCCCCTTAGCTTTAAGTCTCCTCAGTAGCGGGAGCAAATTTAATTTGATATATTGGGATACATCCGGGTGACCTGTATGCCTAGGTATTTGAATTGTGTAACTAATTGTATTGCTCGGGCGCAGGCAGGAAGTGGGGCCGTGAGCTCCTCCAGAGCCATCAGGACTGACTTGTCCGAGTTGATTGAAAATCCAGACAATGCTCCGAAGGTGTCAATAAGGAACATAGCCCTTTGCAGAGAGCCCTGGGTATCACCCAAGTATAGCAGGGTGTCCTCTGCATATAAAGACACCTTGTCCACCCGTGTCCCGCTAAAAAACAATTATGTCAGGGTCCCTCCGTATGCTCTCCGCCAGTGGCTCCAGAGCAAGAGCAAACAGGAGAGGCGACAGCGGGCACCCCTGCCTGGTTCCCCTATGCAAGTCAAAGGCCTCCAACAGTTCCCCGTTCAGTTCGGGCTAGCGTACAGGACCTGTACACATTTAATAAAATTCTCGCCCAAGCCCAACTTCCACAGCACTGCCCACAAGTACGGCCATTCGACACTGTCGAAGGCCTTTGCCGCATCAAGGGAGAAAATTGCCCTATTGCCCGGGTTAGTGACTGGTATTTGTAAATTAAGGTACAACCTTCAAAGGTTGTGGGCTGTAGACCTATTCGGATAAAGCCAGATTTGGTCTCTGAACCAGCTTATGCACTACTTTTGTGACTCTGGAGGCCAACACCTTCGCCAGCAGCTTGACATCCGCCATCAGCAACGATATTGGCCTATATGAGTCTGGTCTATCCGCCTCCTTTCCTGGTTTCAAGAGTACCACTATAATAGCCTCGTTCATGGAGGCTGGAAGGTGTCCCGTACGAAAGGCATTCTCATATACTTTAAGTAGTGTTGGGAGTGTCCCGCTCGCGAATGCCTGTAGACCTCGGACGGAAGGCCGTCCGCCCCCGGAGATTTACCATTATGGAAGGATTTAAGCGCTATAGACAGTTCTTCCTCCGTTATTGGGGCATCCAGCGTTGCAGCATCCAAGGCCGGCAGGCAAGGTAGTCCACTGCCCTCAAGAAATGCCTCTATGGCCGCCTCTTAAGAAGCAGTTTTACAGGAATACAAATCCCTATAATACCTACGAAACACTTCAAGTATCTCAGGTGTTTCCATATATCTGGAGCCCACAGTGTCTCTGATCTCTGTAACATAGGAAGAGGGCTGTTGCGGTCTTGCTGACATTGCCAGCATGTGCCCCGTAGACTCCCCCTCCTCAAAGTGTTTCTGCTGTAGGAAGAAATTCTTATTTTCAGCCAATTGCAACGTAACTTATCTGGACATGGACTGGGCTTCCAGCCTTGCACGTTTGGTATCCTCATTGGGATTTGCAACAAGCGCCTCACACCGTGGTTTCCCAGGCTTTAGTGTTGGTTTTTATAGAGGCAATAATATTGATGAACTGACCTCTCAAATATGCTTTGGTTGCCTCCCAAACCACATTCAAAGGCGCTGACTCTATGTTTTGGCGTAAAAAGGTCTCCAGCATACCCGGTATGGGATCAGGATCCGGTATAAGAGACAACCAGAAGGGGTTCATCTTCCACCGAGTACGAGCAGGTTTAGAAGGTAGTGATAGCTCTACCCAGAATGGGGAGTGGTCGGATATGTCCCTGCTTTCATAGTCAGCAGAAGACACCAATGGTAGAAGTGGGTCGTTTCCCAGGCCCAGGTCTATTCTCGACAACCCGCCGTATGTGGCAGAGTAGCAGGAAAATCGCCTGGACCCCGGGTTCCTGATTCTCCATACATCAGTCAATCCAAGCTCCTCAATCAACCTGGAAAATGAAGTAGGCCTGCCCACCCTTGAGCGTGCCAATGTAGCTGGATTAAATTTATCCCAGTCGGGATCTAGAATATTATTGAAATCCCCCATTGCTAATAAAGGGAGTGTCGGGAATCGGGCCATAAAGGTTGCCAGGTCCCTGAGGATGTCGGATGAGAAAAGAGGAGGCACATAAATACCTGCTATTATACAGGAGAGACCACATACATAACAAAAAGACATCTGCCGGCTGGATCCAGCACTGAGACCGAACATGAGAATTGCACTCCCCTGCGTATCAGTACGCTCACTCCCCTAGAGTAAGAGAAATAGGTAGAATGAAATTGGGCGCTAAACAGTATGGTGGGGAATTGAAATGCCTTTGTAGGTGGGAGGTGGGTCTCTTGGATGCAAATAACACTGGGGTTCAGTCGTTTAATCACCCTCATGGCCGCCAACCGCTTCACTCGATCATTTAGTCCTCGTACATTCCAGGTTAGCACTCTTACGGTGGCAGCCATTGTGAGTGAGATGCTAAATATGTATTGGCGTCTCCCGATGATACACCAGGTCCCCTGTCATCAGGGGATATTGCCATTTTGGGCGTTGAAGGGTGCACTATTACTCCCGATACAAATGTGCCTGCAGGAATGCACAATTGAGTATAACAGGGATCCGAGCATAATGTTCCGCTGAAGGAGGTATTCTGCAAGTCAAGGGCCCAAGGCGGCAGTGTAGAAAAAAACAACAGATAACTGTAAGAAGAACAATTTGAACCAACAGGGCTCCAAAGGACCGGAAGCATAACTTCCAACATAGCGATGGGTTTATCCATTCGTTGGGGGTGAAACAGTGGAACCCTTTTTGTTGGTTAACGGTTTCACCTCAGCAGGTTGTAGCACAGAGAATGTATAGTTTATTTTCAGCATTGGTAGTCTCTCCGCCTGGTCTACATATGAACTGGGGAACTAAAAGGAGTCTAGCTGCGTACTTCTGAGATAAGGCCTTGACATGGTCAGACGGCCTCCCGGATTCTTGTGGTCTTGGCCCGCAAAGATCTTTCCTCTCTATCCAACCACTGGGCAGCTGCTGTAGGACGATCAAAGAATTGGACTTCACCCAGTGCCACAACTCGAAGGCGCGCATGGTATAACATGGTGTACTGTATATTTAAATCTCTAAGCCGTTTCTTCACAGCCGTGAATTGAGCACGCTGTTTTTGCAGCTCAGCGGAAAAAGACTGGGTATAAAGAGACTTTGGAATTGTCAATGGTGAGCGAGCTGCCCCTGGTTCTCGCCTTTGATAGGATAACATCACTGTCTTTATAATTCAGTAGCTTAAAGAGAAATGGGTGCGGGGGATTACCCGGTGGTGGTGGGCGCGATGGCACCCTATGGGCCCTCTCCACGGCAAACCTAGGAGAGAAGGAATCTTTTCCAAAGACGGATGTTAGCCAACCTTCAATAAATTGTACCGGATTTTTACCTTCCATACGTTCGGGGATCCCGATCGCCCTTATGTTATTACGACGCATTCTATTTTCCAGGTCGTCTGTGCCGTAAGCTGACTCTGGTATTTCACATCATGCTGCATGGGCCCCATATCGTCCTCCAGAGAGCTCACCCGGCCCTCCAATGCAGTCGTGCGCTCCCTTAACTTTTACATGTCATGGTGGACAAAAGAAATTTCTGCCTTCACCCCTTTTATCTCGTCAGTGAGTGTAGCTATTGAAGTGGAGCAAGTATTAACCGCCAAAAGTATGTCTCTCAGTGTGGGCTCAGGGGAGGCTTCGTCTGCAGCATGGGGTCTGCTCATGGAGGAGTTCGGAGTACTCACTGCGTTCCACTGCATGGAGGGCTCCGGGTCCTACTCCACGGGGACAGTGTCGGAACTCTTTCTCCATGCATCCGTCTACATGTGCCACTCAGCCACGCCCCGGGGACAGCAAATTTACATTGTTATACAAGCTGTACACTCACTACTTTACATTGTAGAAAGGTGTCATTTCTTCAGCGTTGTCACATGAAAAGATATAATAAAAGATTTACAAAACTATAAGGGGTGTACTCACTTTGGTGAGATACTGTGTGTACGTATAGATAGATATACATACATACAGTTGTGCTCATAGGTTTACATACCCTGATAGAATTTATGATTTTTTTGGCCATTTTTCAGAGAATATGAATGCTAACACAAAAACATTTATTTTACTCATGGTTAGTGCTTGGCTGAAGCCATTTATAAGCAGTCAACTGTGTTTATCCTTTTTAAATAATAATGACCCGATCAAAAGTTTACATACCCTAGTGATTTTGGCCTGATAACTTGCACACAAGTTGACACAACTGTCACTGACGTTTCTGGATTCTGAGTCGGGGGGGAAAGCAAAAGAATTATCAAAGGATCTGCGAGAAAAGGTAGCTGAACTGTATAAAACAGGAAAGGGATATAAAAAGATATCCAAGGAATTGAAAATGCCAATCAGCAGTGTTCAAACTCTAATCAATAAGTGGAAAATGAGGAGTTCTGTTGAACCCAAACCACGGTCAGGTAGACCAACTAAGATTTCAGCCACAACTGCTAGGAAAATTGTTCGGGATGCAAAGTAAATCCCACAAATAACTTCAGGTGAAATACAGGACTCTCTGAAAGATACACAATAAGGAGGCACCAAGATGGGCTGCATAGTCGAGTCGCCAGAAGAAAGCCATTACTACGCAAATGCTAAAAAGTATCCCTGTTACAATACACCAAACAGTATATCATCAGGCCACTCTGGGGAGATCTCAAACATGCAGTTCATGCAAGACAGCCCAATAATTTCCAGGAACTGGAGGCTTTTTGCCAAGAGGAATGGGCAACTTTACCATCTGAGAAGATAAAGGGCCTCATCCACAAATACCACTAAAGACTTCAACCTGTCATTGATGTTAAAGGGGGCAATACACGGTATTAAGAACTGGGGTATGTAAACTTTTGATCAGGGTCATTTGGGTAGTTTCTGTTGTCATTATGATTTAAAAAGAAACACAGTTGATTCATAATAAATGGCTTCAGCCAAACACTAACCATGAGTGAAGGAAAAGTTTTTGTGTTCTCATTCATATTCTCTGAAAAATTGCAAAGAAATCATAAATTCTGCCAGGGTATGTAAGGTTATGAGCACAACTATGCATGCATGCATGCATGCATACATACATGCATAAAACATACACCTCAAAAAATTAGAATATCATTAAAAAGTTTATTTATTTTAGTAATTCGACTCAGAGTTAAACTCCTATATTATATAGATTCATTAAACACATGACACAAGACGTAAATTGACCATGGTAGCTTGGATTGGCTGCCATGCTACCATGTTCAGTTTACTTGTAGGAGAATCGGCATAGGCAGGATCAACCTGGTATATGAGCGCATCAGCAGCCAGAAAAAAGCAATAAAGACATGAAAATCACATTTAAGGGCCAGTTCACACTGGTCCAACATGTGTTCCGACTTCAAGAGCACAAGTCGCCTGTCATGTCAAAATCATTTGTTCCCTATGAGAGCCGTCTTAACTGGTCTTCTTTGTGTCGGTCTGACTTTGAAAAAGGTTCCTGCACTATTTTGGGCCGACTTAGGCACGATTGCAGCCCATTGATTTAAATGTAAGTCGCATCCAAATTGGGTCATCATCTTAACTGATCCGACTTGTGGCATGCGACTTGTGTTCTGAGGATCTTGAAGGGATACCCTGCGACAAAACAAAAAAGAAAAAGGTCCCCCTCGATCCATACCAGGCCCCTTAATTCTGGTATGCATCTTGAGGGGCAACCCCACGCCGAAATTAAAAAACAGAGCTAAATTCCCCCCCCCCCCCCAAATTCATACCAGACCCTTATCTGAGCATGCAGCCCGGCAGGTCAGGAAAGGGGTGGGGGGGTATAAGCGACTTTCATGTCGAATCAGTGTGAACATAGCCTAAATAGCTTAAACTGACATTGCATATTCATTTTAACTTGTTAGCATTCTGCTAAACCTTTGTGTATTAGTACTGTGTGAATTGAGAAGAATAGTTCAGATCTCTGAAAGTTTGTCCTGAAATTTAACTAACTGTAGGCTTCATTCACACTTGTACAACTTTGAATGGGTGCGACTTGGATGTGACTTGGGCTTTGCCAATGATAATAGACAACTGTTGCACAACTATCGCATGTGTAAAAATCAGGTGCGACTTTCATGCAACTTTTGAGGGTTTATATTGCAGGCTATGGCACCCAGGTCGCATGAAAGTTGGACCAAGGTAGTGCAGGAACCCTTTTAAAATCACTGCGACTTTAATTCGCACATATTTGTAGTCATTGAAAAACATGGGGTGTCCAAAGTCACAGGGCAAATCACACATGTGTGAATGGAGTCTGAAACCCCATTCACACTTGTGCTGCAACTTTGCGGGCCATAGACTTCAATGTTAACCCTCAATAGTTGCATGAAAGCCATGCCTGAATGTTTTGCATGCAATAGTGGGTCCGACTTTGCAGAGGGACAGGTCACCCATCCAAAGTTGCGCAAATGTGAATGGAGCAAATAAAAGTACCACAGACAAAACATTGATCTGTAACTTTGTTTGATTTTGCTGCAAATATGTTTGAATAATGAACATCATTTAGGCCCTTCACACTTGTGCGACTTGTCCTGCGACTTGGGTCTGCAAAGTCGCATGACAAGTCGCACCCCATGATTTTCAATAAGTACCATTCATATCTGTGCAACTTCCAAGTTGCACCGGCTTCAAAGGAGTCCCTGTACTACTTTGGTCCGACTTTGATGCTAGTTCCCTAAAATTGCCTTATAAATAATCCAGAACCTCACAGAGAGCAGCATAGTGCTTTGTTTTTATGTTTTGTTTGTTATTGATCTGTCATCCTGTACTGATGTATTTACTGGAACACTGTGTCCATGTAAGATCAGGAGTTCTAATTATGAATGTCTCACTTGTAGGTCTGGAGCTGCTGTGCCTGTTATTGCATATTTCACATGCCGTGTATCCAGAAGTGGGCCAAGGACAGCATATTCCTTGTATCTTCACTCACAGATGATGACTTTGAAAAGAAAGATTACCCTTGGCCGTGGTATGTAAAAGCTCAGAAATCAGATCATTTAATGTACGGATTGACCTTTTTTATGTATAAAATCTATATTCGTGATAAGTGCGTAAAAAATCAGAAGGGACAATAAACATTTACAATTTTATTTAAACTTCTAGAGACATTTAGCATATCTGAATAAAACTTTCAATCCCTCTTCTAAGCAGTTTTTACATACTGCATTTATACTGTATATTTCACATATAAGACCCCTTTCACACTGAGGCAGTTTTCAGGTGTTTTAGCACTAAAAAAATAGCGAATGTAAAGCGCCTGAAAACTGCCTCCCATTCCACCCCAATGTGGAAGCTCGAGTGCTTTCAAATTCACACTGGGGCAAAGCGCTTGCGGGACGGGAAAAAAAGTCCTGCAAGCAGCATCTTTGAGGCGGTTTGGGAGTGCTGTATACCAGAGCTGCACAATTAATCGTAATAAAATCGCAATCTCGATTCACCCCCCCCCCCCCCCCTGCGATCTCCATCAGGCATTTCCGCGATTTTCCCCCCCCCCCCCACTTAGCTCTAACGCTAAAATAATGCTAATTAACACGTCGAGACCATATGTCGTGAGGGTTTGGCGGAGTTTCTACGACGAACGTCCTGAAAAAAAGGGCAGGGCGTTCGCGAAACGGGGTCACACTTAAACTTTCGTGAGCTCGAAGGTGTAACCCCACCTTACCCTCCGTCAAAAGTCCGCGAAATGTAAGCGATAAAAAAATCACGATTTTGTGGACTTTTGACGGAGTCACACTTTCCCCAGAATATACACTTTATATGTCATATTTACGTCATACATTTTTGACGAATCTTCTCCCTAACTTTCAAAATAAGTCTATACGATTTACAGAG
>BLSH010319913.1:1610841-1629792 GCA_018402905.1 Glandirana rugosa | reverse complement strand
TTTTTTCCTACAGTCAATAAACCCTCCATCATGTTATCCTGTGTGTTCATGCACACATAGGTTGTTATCAACTATTTTTGGCAGGGACGTTTTTGAGCTGTAAAAAAAACCAGACCAGTGGGTTCTGAGAGACCTTTTTTCAACTGTAAAAACACTCAAACGCGGCTAAACGCCGGTCACCAACGTTTTTGGACGTTTTAGATCAATTGAGAAAAAACCCAAAAACGCTGGCCCTTTAAAAACGCACAAAAACAAAAATGCCAGTAATATAACGCTAATAAAAGCTGAAACAATCACTGATAAGCTACTGACTTTTTAAGGACGTTTTTTTAACGTCCTGTGTGCATGAGGCCTAATAGTGACAGACAGAATAACAATAAAAATATCCAGAAAAATGCATTTAAAAAATTTTTATAAATTGATTTGAATTTTAATGAGTGAAATAAGTATTTGACCCCCTATCAAGCAGCAAGATGTCTGGCTCCCCGGTGTCTTTTATACAGGTAACGAGCAGAGATTAGGAGCATTGTCTTAAAGGGAGTGCTCCTAATCTCAGTGTGTTACCTGTATAAAAGACACCTGTCCACAGAAGCAATCAATCAGATTCCAATCTCTCCACCATGGCCAAGACCAAAGAGCTGTCCAAGGATGTCTGGGACAAGATCGCAGACCTACAAGGCTGGAATGGGTT
The DNA here is from genome assembly GCA_018402905.1 of Glandirana rugosa. Lineage (NCBI taxonomy): Eukaryota > Metazoa > Chordata > Amphibia > Anura > Ranidae > Glandirana > Glandirana rugosa. The sequence continues at coordinate 1,629,101 of BLSH010319913.1, read as the reverse complement.
ACAAGACCATTGCCAAGCAGCTTGGTGAGAGGGTGGCAACAGTTGGTGTGATTATTCACAAATGGAAGAAACCCAAAATAACTGTCAATCTCCCTCAGTCTGGGGCTCCATGCAAGATCTCACCTCGAGAAGTTTCAGTGATCATGAGAACGGTGAGGAATCAGCCCAAAACTACACTGGAGAATCTTGTGAATGATCTCAAGGCAGCTGGGACCATAGTCACCAAGAAAACAATTGTTAACACACTACGCCATGAAGGACTCACGGAGGTCACTGCAAGGTCCTCCTTCTCAAGAAAGCACATGTACAGGCCCATCTCAAGTTTGCTAATGAACATCTGAATGATTCAGAGGAGAACTGGGTGAAAGTTCTGTGGTCAGTTGAGACCAAAATCGAGCTCTTTGGCATCAACTGAACTCGTCGTGTTTGAAAGAGGAGGAATGCTGCCTATGACCGCAATAACGCCATCCCCACCGTCAAACATGGAGGTGGAAACATTATGCTTTGGGGGGTGTTTTTCTGCTAAGGGGACAGGAAAGCTTCACTGCATCAAAGGGATGATGGACAGGGCCATGTTCCATCAAAGCTTGGGTGAGAATCTCCTTTCCTCAGCCAGGGCATTGAAAGTTGGTTGCGAATGGGTATTCCAGCATGACAATGACCCAAAACACATGGCCAAGGCAACGATGGAGTGGCTCAAGAAGAAGCAGATTAAGGTCCTGAAGTGGCCTTCCAGTCCCCAGAACTTAATCCCATAGAAAATATGTGGAGGGAGCTTTAGATTCGAGTTACCAAATGTCAGCCTCAAAAACTTTAATGACTTGAAGAGGATCTGCAAAGAGGAGTGGAACAAAATCCCTCCTGAGATGTGTGCAAACCTGTTGGCCAACTACAAGAAACGTCTGACCTTTGTGATTGCCAACAAGGGTTTTGCCACCCAGTACTAAGTCATATTTTGCGAAAGGGTCAAATACTTATTTCACTCATTAAAATGCAAATCAATTTATAAATTTTTTGAAACATGTTTTTCTGGATTTTTTAAATTATTCTGTCTCTCACTATTAAAATAAACCTACCATTAAATTATAGACTGATCAGTTCTTTGTCAGTGGGCAAGCGTACAAAATCAGCAGGGGATCAAATACTTTTTTTCCCCTCACTGTATAACAAGGAAGGATAACAAAGGGAATACAGGAGTTGATTTACTAAAGCTGGAGAGTGCAAAATGTGGCACAGCTCTGCAGAGAAACCAATCAGTTTCCGGGTTTTTTTGTCAAAGCTTAATTCAACAAGCTGAAGGTAGAAACTGATTGGCTACCATGCACAGCTGCACCAGATATTGCACTCAGTTTTAGTAAATCAACCTCACAGTATGTAAAGGTGTTTAGGAATACCTAGATATAATAGAACAGGGACGCCTTGCCCATACAAGCTTACAATAAGGAAAAAATACTCAAACAGATGGACTAATCTGTCTTTTTATAGCTTCACTTTTCTATGTTTTGGAACGGAGTATGGGAAATTAATAAGTTATATCCACAGTAACAGGATAGATATACAGTTGTGCTCATAAGTTTACACACCCTGGCAGAATTTATGATTTCTTGGCCATTTTTCAGAGCATATGAATGATAATACAAACTGTTTCACTCATGGCTAGTGTTTGGCTGAAGCCATTTATTATCAACTGTGTTTAACTCTTTTTTTGAAATCATAATGACAACAGAAACTATCCAAATGACCCTGAACAAAAGTTTACATACCCCAGTTCTTGGGCTGTCTTGCATGAACTGCACGTTTGAGATCTCCCCAGAGTGGCTCAATAATATTGAGGTCAGGAGACTGAGATGGCCACTCCAGAAACTTCACTTTATTCTGCTGTAGCCAATGACCGGTCAACTTGGCCTTGTGTTTTGGATCATTGTCATGTTGGAATGTCCAAGTACGTTCCATGCGCAGCTTCCTAGCTGATGAATGAAAATGTTCCTCCAGTATTTTTTGATAACATGCTGCATTCATCTTGCTATCAATTTTGACCAAATTTCCTGTGCCTTTGTAGCTCACACATCCCCAAATATCAGTGATCCACCTCCCGTGTTTCACAGTAGGAATGGTGTACCTTTCATCATAGGCCTTGTTGACTCCTCTCCAAATGTAGCATTTATAGTTGTGGCCAAAAAAGTTAGATTTTGGTCTCATCACTCCAAATGACTTTGTGCCAGAAGGTTTGAGGCCTGTCTCTGTGCTGTTTGGCGTATTGTAAGCGGGATACTTTGTGGCATTTGCGTAGTAATGGCTTTCTTCTGGTGACTCGACCATGCAGCCCATCTTCTTCAAGTGCCTCCTTATTGTGCACCTTGAAACAGCCACGCCACATGTTTTCAGAGTGTCCTGTATTTCGCCTGAAGTTATTTGTTGGTTTTTCTTTGTATCCCAAACAATTTTCCTGCCAGTTGTGGCTGAATTTTTAGTTGGTCTACCGGACCGTGGTTTGGTTTCAACAGAACCCCTCATTTTCCACTTCTTGATTAGAGTTTGAACACTGCTGATTGGCATTCTCAATTCCTTGGATATCTTTTTATATCCCTTTCATGTTTTACACAGTTCAACTACCTTTTCCCGCAGATCCTTTGACAATTCTTTTTCTTTCCCCATGACTCTGAATCCAGAAACGTCAGTACAGCAGTGGATAAAAGATGCAAGGGTCTTTCAGGAGTCCAGAAACTCATTGACCTTTTAAACACACACACACACACACACACACACACACACACACACACACACACACACACACACACACACACACAAATTACAAGCAAAAAGATCACAGGTGAGGATGGTTACCTTTTTAATAGCCATTCAAACCCCTTTGTGTCAACTTGTGTGCATGTTATCAGACCAAAATCACCAGGGTATGTAAACTTTTGATCAGGGTCATTTGGGTAGTTTCTGTTGTCATTATGATTTAAAAAGAGTAAACACAGTTGATTGATAATAAATGGCTTCCGCCAAACACTAACCATGAGTGAAAGAAATGTTTTTGTGTTATTCATATTCTCTGATAAATGGCCAATAAATCATACATTTTGCCAGGGTATGTAAACTTATGAGCACAACTGTAAATATAGGATACTGTTTTCTTATACATTGTAACATTAAATGAAATCTGTATTGAGAAAAAAAAACTGCAGGCTGTCATTACTAATTGCCTTCCGAAAATGCAAGATTTCCGACTATTGCTGGCTACAGTATCTCTTAAGACCTGGGCCTGGAACAAGCATGGAGCGAGTGAAATCAAAACTCTAGATTTGTCCCAAGTCAGGGGCTCTCTAAGTATTTGGTGTTTGGACGAAACTTAGTGGGGAGCTGGAAGTTGGTGAACCTATGCAGGCTATGCCTTCTCATCTTTGTGCTGCACCACAAGGTCCCTCCCCTCAAAAGGTGCCAAATGTGGCAGCGGAGGGGGGGGGGTGTCAGGGAGGCAGGCAAGCGGTGCTTCTGCTGGAGGCTATGCCTTCTCATCTTTGTGCTGCACCACAAGGTCCCTCCCCCCAAAAGGTGCCAAATGTGGCAGCGGAAGGGGGGGGGGGGGTGGCAGGGAGGCAGGCAAACGGTGCTTCTGCTTTAAGAAAAAGCTTGCACATCATTAACATTCACAGGTGAACCCAGCAGTCATTGCTGTTTGAATAAATCTTGGATGCTACAGATAACTGTCCACACATTTGAATCCATTGTGGATGCAGTCAGGCATTGTGCCTGAAACTAAGATCAGAACTGCACACATTTTCTAATGCACGTTATCTGCCTTTGTAATACTGCTTTTTTTTGGCTTTCAGCCCAAAGTGTCGATATGAATACAAGCGATCCCAGACTCCTGCCAGATATTACTGTTATTGTGGAAAAGTAGAAGACCCGCCACTGGACCCGTGGCTTGTACCTCATTCTTGCGGTCAAGTTTGTGAAAGAGAATTTAAGCCATCTTGTGGTCACAAATGCTTACTCTTGTGCCATCCAGGTAATCAGAGAAATTAACCATACATATAGCAATGTGACTGGCCATAAAAGCTTGCAACATTGCAGAATAAATAAGAGATCTTCCTGAGCAATTTCATCTTAACTGCTGGTATATTGATTGATTTGGAATTGTTTATCTGTGATGCTTTAAAGAAATGCTGAGTGATTCCGAAATGAACTGATTTCTCAAGCCTGTAGAGATCCACAATGCTAGACTTTGTCAGGAACAGCCACTATATGATTTAAAATAAAGTCATACATCAACATGTTGGCGCTCCTTTACCCCAAGTAACACATACAAAGGATACTATTTTAAATTCTCTGATCCTGTGAATCTAGTGCTGTCATATGTAAGAAGTCGCTTACATTTTTGCAGTGGGATGCTGGTGGCGTTTCAGGTCATTGAATCATTTCAGAATGCTATTAAACCTGCTCTTGCCTCTGCAGCTAGGAATAGGCTCCAGAAACGGCAACTGTTTGATTGCAGCATATATGAGTTTAGATGCAACACAAGTGGTGAGTGATATTAACATTACATATAATCCCAGTTTTAGAGTTTGGAATAGTTTCCTTTGTATGAGTAACTTGGGGTAATGGAGTCTTCTGATGTGTGACTGAGACAGTAAACAGACAAGTTTCCTGCTGTACATAGGAGACCCACATTTATTCACCACCTCTGCTGTGAGTACCCCTGTAATGTGGCTGACATGCCCCCTTGACCTGCATGCCTAGTCGCTGTCCTTCCAAGCTCATCAAAATAATGATCTTGAAAGCAGTGTTGGCGAACAGCGATGAGGGAGAAAGGGACCGCATATTCAACCACACTAGCTCAGCACCCAGACTACCTAGAAAACAAGTGCTACATGCACTTTGTACCCTTGGTGACAGGGTGGGCTAAATCCTATTTAAAAAAGGTATTTAGCTTTAAATTGCCTTTTGAACACACACAGCATGTGGTTTTACATCTGTACCATTTGTAATCTGGGTAGGTATAAATATCCATAATATTACAGGCAGTTTTTTTTTTTTTTTTTTTTTTTTTGTTTTTTTTTAAGATTTCTACATCTTTTATTAAAGTTCTTCTGCATAGCAAGAATGAAAATTATACAGTGTTGTTTGATATGTCCTTAAAATCTTGCCAACATGGAAACATGATATCTGTGTCAGCCAATTTACAAAATTAGCATAGAATAATAAACAGCCATATTTTGGGCAGCATTCCACCAACGAGTATATATGTGTGTGTGTGCGTGTGATATATAATATATATTAAAAGGAAACAATTCAAATTTTAGGAACTGCAACCATTTTTATGGACTCATATGTAATTGGACAAATTAATATACCGTAATCATAAATAAAATGTTCATTTTTAATATTCTGTTGAGAATCCTTTACTGGCAATGATTGCCTGAAGTCTGGAACCCATGGACATCACCAAAGACGGGGTTTCCTCCTTTCTGGTGCTTTGCCAGGCTCTAACTGTAGCTGTCTTTAGTTGTTCTTTGTTTGTGGGTCTTTCTGCCTTTAGTTTTGCCTTCAGCAAGTGAAATGCATGCTCAGTTGGGTTGAATTCAGGTGATTGACTTGGCCATTGCAGAATATTCCACTTCTTTTCCTTCAAAAGCTCCTGGGTTGCTTTTGCAGTGTTTTGGATCATTGTTCTTCTGTACTGTGAAGCGCCATCCAATCAACTTTGCTGCATTTGACTGAATCTGGGCTGATATATCTCGAAACACTGCAGAATTTATCCGGCTGCTTCTGTCTTCTGTCACATCATCAATCAACACCATTGACCCAGTGCCACTGGAAGCCATGCATGCCCATGCCATCACACTGCCTCCACCATTTTTTACGGATGATGTTATGTGCTTTGGATCATGAGCTGTTCCAAGCCTTCTCCACACTTTTTTTTTCTTCCCGTCATTCTGGTGCAGATTAATCTTAGATTCATCCGTCCAAAGAATGCTTTTCCAGAACTGGTCTGTCTTTTTTAGATTTTTTTTGTCAAAGTCTCTAATCTGGCTTTTCTGTTCTTTAGGCTTATTAATGGTTTGCACCTTGTGGTGAACTCTGTATTTGCTCTCGTGAAGTCTTCTCTTGATTGTAGACTTTGACAATGATACGCCCACCTCCTGGAGAGTGTCCTTTACTTGTCCGGATGTTGTGAATGTGTTTTTTTTTTTTTTTTCACCATAGAGCGGATCCTGTGATCATCCACCACTGTTGTCTTCCGTGGACGTCCAGGCCTTTTTATGTCGCTGAGCTCACCAGTGCGTTCTTTCCTCAGAATGTACCAAACTGTTCATTTGGCCACGCCTAATGTTGCTGCTGTCTCTCTAATGGATTTGTTTTGTTTTTGAATCCTTACAATGGCCTGTTTCACTTGCATGGACAGCTCCTTTGAACGCATAATGTAGGTTCACAGCAATAGATTCCAAATGCAAATTCCACACTTAGAATCAACTCCAGACCTTTTACCTGATAAATTGATGAAGAAATAATGGAGTAGCCCACACCTGGCCATGAAACAGCTTTTGATTCAATTGCCCTATTACTTTTGGGCCCTTGAAAAAGGGGTGGGTGGGGGTGGCTATACTTAAGAGCTGTAATTCCTAAACCCTTCCTCCGATTTGGATGTAAATGCCTTCAAATTAAACCCGCGTGTGCACCTTCAGCCCATATCCTTATATACAGTTGTATGCTAAAGTTTAGGAACCCCTGACAATTTCCATGATTGTCATTTATAAATATTTGGGTGTTTGGATCAGCAATTTCATTTTGATCTATCAAATAACTGAAGGACAGTTAGTGAAATGAGGTTTATTGGATCAACAGAAAATGTGCAATATGCATCAAAACGAAATTAGACAGGTGCATACATTTGGGCACCCTTGTCATTTTTTTGATTTGAATACCTGTAACTACTTAGCACTGATTGATTAATTGGAACACATAATTGGTTTGGTGAGCTCATTAAGCCTTGAACTTCATAGACAGGTGCATCCAATTATGAGAAAAGGTATTTAAGGTGGCCAATTGCAAGTTGTTGTTCTCTTTGACTCTCCTCTGAAGAGTGGCAACACGGGGGCCTCAAAACAACTCTCAAATGACCTGAAAACAAAGATTGTTCTACATTATGGTTTAGGGGAAGGCTACAAAAAGTTATCGCAGAGATATAAGCTGTCAGTGTCCACTGTGAGGAACATAGTGAGGAAATGTAAGACCACAGGCACAGTTCTTATTAAGGCCAGAAGTGGCAGCCACATAAAATATTGGAGAGGCAAAGGCGAAGGATGGTGAGAACGGTCAAAAACAGCCCACAGACCACCTCAAAAGACCTCCAACATCAACTTGCTGCAGATGGTGTCACTGTTCATCGTTCAACAATTCAGCGCACTTTGCACAGGGAGAAGCTGTATGGGAGATGCGATAGAAGCCTTTTCTGCACACACGCCACAAACGGAGTCGCTTGAGGTATGCAAACGCACATTTGGACAAGCCAGCTTCATTTTGGAATAAGGTGCTGTGGACTGATGAAACAAAGATTGAGTTATTTGGTCATAACAAGGGGCGTTATGCATGGCGGCAAAAGAACACAGTATTCCAAGATAAACCCTTGCTACCCACAGTAAAATTTGGTGGAGTTTCCATCATGCTGTGGGGCTGTGTGGCCGGTGCCAGTACTGGGAATCTGGTTAAAGTTGAGGGTCGCATGGATTCCACTCAATATCAGCAGATTCTTGAGAATAATGTTGAGGAATCAGTCACAAAGTTGAAGTTACGCCGGGGCTGGATATTTCAACAAGACAACGACCCAAAACACTGCTCAAAATTTACTCAGGCATTTATGCAGAGGAACAAGTATAATGTTCTGGAATGGCCATCCCAGTCCCCAGATCTGAATATCATTGAACATCTGTGGGGTGATTTGAAGCGGGCTGTCCATGCTCGGCAACCATTAAATCTAACTGAACTGGAGATGTTTTGTAAGGAGGAATGGTCCAAAATACATTCATCCAGAATCCAGACACTCATTACAGGCTATAGGAAGCGTCTAGAGGCTGTTATTTCTGCTAAAGGAGGCTCTACTAAAAATTGATGTTATTTTTCTGTTGGGGTGCCCTAATTTATGCACCTCTCTAATTTCGTTTTGATGCATATTGCGCATTTTCTGTTAATCCAATAAACCTCATTTCACTACTGAAATATTACTGTGTCCTTCAGTTATTTGATAGATCAAAATGAAATTGCTGATCCAAACACCTAAATATTTATAAATGACAATCATGGAAATTGTCAGGGGTTCCTAAACTTTAGCATACAACTGTAACTATAGCTTGAATATGTTTTGGTAAATACCTGAAAAAACTAAAATTGCGCCTGTGTCCAAATGACTGTATATGACTGTGACCTAACTGTATATACACTATATTAGCAATAGTATTGGGACGCCTGCCTTTACACGCACATAAACTTTAATGGCATCCCAGTCTTAGTCCGTAGGGTTCAATATTGAGTTGGCCCACCCTGTGCTAGCCAGTCAAGTTCCTATCACCCCAAACTCGCTCATCCAGGTCTTTATGGACCTTGCTTTGTGCACTGGTCCAAATCATTTGGTGCAGGGGGAATATATTGTGGGGTTGTTTTTCAGGGGTTGAGCTTGGCCCCTTAGTTCCAGTGAAGGGAACTCTTAAGGCGTCAGCATACCAAGACATTTTGGACAATTTCATGCTTCCAACTTTGTGGGAACAGTTTGGGGATAGCCCCTTTCTGTTCCAACGTGACTGCACACCAGTGCACAAAGCAAGGTCCATAAAGGCATGGATGAACGAGTTTGGGGTGGAGGAACTTGACTGGCCTGCACAGAGTCCTGACATCAACCCAATAGAACACCTTTGGGATGAATTAGAGTGGAAACTGCGAGCCAGGCCTTCTCGTCCACATCAGTGCCTGACCTCACAAATGCACTTCTGGAAGAATGGTTCCCATAGATACACTCCTAAACCTTGTGAACAGCCTTCCCAGAAGAGTTGAAGCTGTTACAGCTGCAAAGGGTAGGCCAACTCCATATTGAACCCCAAGGATCAAGACTGGATGCCATTAAAGTTCATGTGCATCCAAATACTTTTGGTAATCGTGTTTTTTTTTTTATTTTTTTTTTTATTATACATATATAATTTTTGTTTTTTTAATTTTATTACTACTACTATTATTGTATTTATTTTATTTCTACATAAATGTTTTGCCTTTCATTTCCATTTTAAATTGAATGGGTTGTTTTTAGATATGAGGGTTCACATCTACTTTAGAACTAAATTATAATTCTTCTTGTAAAGGTACTGTGCATCAAATTTATTTCTTAACCTCACAACCCTGCACAACAGAAAGGGGGGTTACGCTGCCAGCACCGTTGCTATTATTCTGACCTGTGTGGGTATTGGGAGCAGGAAGGGGAGATGTGTTCTGGGAGATTACTGGAGTGGAGACTGCGCAAAGGACCTTGGCAGCAGAATGATGTTCATTTATAGTCCACTGGATGCTAGAAGGTGACACAAGGCCTTAATGCCTTCATATGTGGTGCAAATTATGGTTGTTTTGTAGGCGTGTGCAAAAAACATGAATGAACTGAACAATACTAAATACCTGGGGGAGGGAAAAAGTTTCCTGTATGCAGTTACACTGTTTAGCCTGTGTTCCACATTCAGGACCTGAAACACATTTTTGCACGTTAAGCATTGTTCTAAGCTATATTAAGTTTGCGTTACCTCTTGCAACCACAGTTATCTCATCAGTAACATATACTCTTGTCTACGTGCATTTAGGACCTTGCCCACCTTGTCCAAAGATGGTCACCACCACTTGTTTTTGCAAGAAGGCGAAGCCTATTCCACGCAGATGCAGTGCCAAAGATTGGTCCTGTCAGCAGTCATGTGGAAGAATGCTGTTCTGTGGGCAACACAAGTGTGAAAATCATTGCCATAAAGGTATATTCTAACCACATGTTCATCATACGTTTTAATAATTTCTGTGTCAATAAGCAATAGTATGCAAACGGCAACCTCTGTGTTTGTATTATTTAAAAAAAAATCCCTATCATTAGACATTTTTCTTTAATTAAAAGGTACATCGGTTTAATCTTTAAACGTTTATAAACTGTTTTCTATGAATTTGCTTATTAAAGGAGACTGCCTGCCATGCCCCAGAGTGAGCAAGCAAAAATGTCTTTGTGGAAAGAAGGTGGCTGAACGACTGTGTGCAAGTCCAACCTGGCAGTGTGATGTGGTGAGTAATTTACCTGTAGCATATATGAATACAATATACTAAACTATCATTTTGGAATCTCTGCAGCCAGATCTCCCTCCTTGAGTTCCAGAGTTTCCCACCTTCATTTATTTTTTTTTTTAAACACTCTAACACTAATGTATATAACTATCTGAAATATATCTTTATGTAGTCTTTCTACAATCTGACAAAGAAGTGGACCTGACTATACTAAAGCTATATATTTACTACTTTGTAGGCCTAATAGCTAATGTTAACTGGTCGTAATTCCTGTGGTCATGAAACAAGTTATTTTGAAGGATAACAGAAGAATGTGGAAGCGTTTTAATGTATTGCATGGGCGTCTTGTGGGTAAATAAGAAAGGCGCCAAAGGTCATCTTTTACCTCGTACTTCTGTTTATATCTAGTGTACCATCCTTCCTTTAAAAGAGAAGTGCAGGAATGAAAAAAATACACATTTATACTCACCTAGATGGCTGGAGCATTGATGCGATGCTGCAGCTGTACCCCGTTGGCTTTTCACTGAGAACTGAGCGATAAAAACCACCGAACGCTCAGTTCTCAGGTCTGCTCTGAGCACAGAGCGGTGACTATCAGTCACCACTCTCTGCTCTGCCCCTCCAACACTTACTGGAGTGCTGAGCTGTGGAGGAGTGGGAGCAGCTGCCTCAGGCTCTTGGCTTTGTGCTGGGAGGCTGAGCCACCTGGGCTGATCCTGACATTGATGTTGGGATCTCTGCAGAGCCTGGACCGGCTCTGTGACATCAGCTAAATTTGGGTCAGTGCACTCCTGTGAGCCACAGGAGAAGAATGTCACCATCCTGGTACATTAATGGCACACTCAGTGTTTTGCGGCATGGCACTGTCTGCATTCATGGCACACTCAGTGTTTTTTTTTGTTTTGTTTTATTTTTTTAAAGACATTTTTATTGAATTTTAGAAGACATACACACATTAAAGACAGACATTCAACAATACAGCAAGCACTAGATTAGTGCGATACCAGAGAAAAACATTTTGTTGACTGCACATCTGCAAATAAATCTTCACTTAAAATATGGTTACACACGTCTCATGTGTTTAATGTCCATCCAAGCAAGTCTAGTTCCATTTCCCAGTATAATAGGGTATATCAAGGTACTACAGGACATAATGTCAGTGGGCTGGCTAGCCACCTGCCCCTTAATTTATGGAAACGCCTTACCTCGTTTTGTAAGATATAACGTAATTTTGTATAAAGGTAAAGCATCATTTACGAATTTTAACCATAATCTTTTAGTTAAAGACTCCAATCCCTTCCAAGTTAGTAGGGGAGACTTCTTTGCATTGAAGTAAAGAATGCAGAGAAGTTTCTTGGCCTTAGCAGAAATGGAAAGCTCTCCAAAAATGCGTAGCAAGCAATTCTTAGGGTGTATAATATAAGCATAACGAAGTTGGTAATAATAAAACAAATATGTACTTGGTAGATCGAAGTCTAGCTGCATTTGTCTAAACGACGGTATTTAACCCCCTTAGAGAACCATCATATAGGATCAGGTATGGTACTTAGTTCTTTAAGAGTAGGTTTATGCCATAAGGGGCTATTTGGGGAAGCCAACCGTGGGTCTTTGAGATGTTTAGCAAGTATCGATCTAAATATGGAAAGGGACATACGTATAACAGACACACCAGGTTGGTCAGGAACACAATCTCTGTATATTATGTTGTGTAGGGTTTCCATAGAAGAGACAATAGCTCCTTCTGTGCTAGTGCAGGCATTAGTAGCATTCGGGTGTAGCCAGTCATGGATGGGTACTAATTGGGAGGCTAAGTAATATAAGTAAAAGTTGGGAAAGGCCAACCCAGCCAAGTGAGAGGCGAGTCCGAGTTTCCAAGGCTATCCTGTGTGATTCACCATTCCAGAGTGCAAATGTAGTTCAAATGGTGTCTATGTTTAAAAAAAGATTTCAGGACCCTACATGGGGAGTTGGCCAGAATATATAATAGCTTGGGGAGGTAAATCATTTTAATTATGTTTGCCCTACCCATGAGATCTAAAGGTAGAGCCATCCATTGCTTAGTATGTTCTTGTAGCTGTGACAACAATGGGCATAAGTTATTAGCAATATTCGAGGACAGTGGCGATTGAACCATCACCCCTAAGTATCGGAAAGAGGAGACCACCTGTACCTCGGACTCCGGGTGGATCAGGCGTAGGACAGCTTGATCCAATGGGTAAAGAGTAGATTTTTCCCAATTCACCCAGAATCCAGAGTAGTCCCCAAAGGTGTTAATTATTAACACATTTTTAAGGGAATCATGGGGGGTCAGCTAGGTATACTAAAGTGTCATCAGCATATATCAGCAGGGAAATATGCTCCTCAATAGTCCCTATTGGGAGGCCTTTTATAAGTGGGGATTCATGGATCTTTATGGCAAGAGGTTCCATCGCCAGGGCAAACAGGAGGGGAGACAAAGGGCGCCCCTGCCTGGTGTCTCTAGCAATTGTAAATGCCTTTGTCACCTGTGAATTAACCCTGATACGGGCCAGTGGTGAGGAGTAAAGGAGCTTATGAACTGTGTGCCAATGTAGCTCTATTGCATTGAAAAATGTTGCCAGTATAACATGTTTTAAGAAAGTAGGATCCACAGAAGTGCTTTAACTAGCTTATTCTAGAAGTATAGACTAGAAAAGGTTTAAGTAGTGTGATGTTCACCTTTACGTTCTGTAAGCAGGCAAGTGGCACAGAAAATTGCAAAACTTCAGTAGTAAATAAGAATAGGAGTATCACCGTCCTGGCTTTGCCATGTGACATGGCTGTGTGAGTCACAACAGTCACAGAAAACCGTTAACTATGTTGGCATGTAATACATTTTTAATGTACAAATTTAAAATTAGGTGGTCAGTTGGCGTTGTACTTCAGAATATAACATTTGCATATAGGAAAAAAAATAGCTGGCAAACCAAATATTTTCAAAAATGATTTTTTGTATTTTGCCTTTTTATTGTAGGTTTGTAGAAAAACTTTACCTTGTGGGAATCACACCTGCGAGCTGGTTTGCCATGGTGGTTCATGTGGCCAGTGTCCTCGTTCTGGAAATCGCTTGTGTCCATGTGGAAAAACAAGTATGGCTCTTTCAGAATATTGTGTTTTCTGTTATGTTTTATGTCTTTGCTGTGCTATGGTTTTATTTAACCACTATCATTAACAACTGTCATGAATGGCATCCATTCATGATAGCATTGTTTACTGTTGTGATCTCTGTGATTAGACACTGTAATTATCTGGTACAGAGCCAATCAAAGCAGCCCTGTAGCATGTGATAGCTGAAGCCAGTCTGCACTGCAGTGCTGGGTTGTCTACGACCAGGGTGTACTAGGCCTCTGGTGCTTGCCAGTTCACCAGAAGATTGAGCGGAACTAGTACAGACACTCTGCTGCATGCGAGTATCATGCGGTTGTTGCACCTCAGCAACAGAAGAACGGGGTCGGGTACGCCTGACCTTAGCAGGGACCACTATTCCATCGTCAGACCTATCCGTCGGTGTGCCGCTCTCTACAGGTTCAAATACTGAGTCTGAATCTGACAGTTAGGACTCCCCGCTCTCATCTGTCATGCTCAGCATCTTGTAGGCCTCTTCACTAGTGTACCTTTGACTTTTTGATACTGCACTTAGGTGGGCTGGGCGGAGGGGCTAAACGTAGGTGTCGGGGCTGATCCTGCTAACGTCGCGTTTTTGGGAACACTATACTACTGGGGATGCTAGTATAGATCTGATCAGATCAAAGAGGTGTTTGTGTTAGTGATGCTTGCAATCAAAGGGTTAAAATCTGACTCTGTCTGGGATTGTCGCTAACTGACGCTAACGCCTAACTGACGCTGACACTAACGCTAACTAGCTTCACCCGTGACACTAATACAGTGATAAGAAAAAAAACATTTGTACACTATACTAATGACACTGTGACAGGGAGTGAAAGGGTTAACTGGAGGGTGATCAGGGGATTAAATCCTTATTAGGGAATATATGGAGGGTACCCTAAACCTATCTGGGCCTACCACTAACTGCCCTAACCCTGTTTAGCGTCACAAGTGACCCCAATACAGTGATCAGTAAAAAATATGAACACTGCACTTGGTGACATTGTGACAGGAAGTGAAACGGTTAACTGGGGGGGGTGATCAGGGGGTGAAAATATGTGCCTACGTGTACTGGCATTAGTGTAGTGTTGGTGTACTCACAGTGAGATGCTTCTCTCCCGCACACTGGAACTGAAAGGGCTCTGGGGGGATTGCATCACTTCCTGTGCCTACATTATACAGGCATAGGAAGTTTGTCCATTGGTCAGAACCGATTAGCAGGTCCAGGCCATAAATCATTGGCCTGGACCTGATGAGTAATCGGTTCTGTACTGAATCCGATCGCTGCGGTGTACGTGACTTTGTGCACCCGGGCCGCCCTGCTGCAGTATATGTACTTGGGGCGGTTCGGAACTTGTTAATGAAACCGATAACTGGTGAAATCTGACTCCTACTGTGTATTGCATGTTGTAATTGCTCTTTGGTTCATCTTATTAAATATGCTCTTATGAGTCAGTATAATATTAGCAAGATAGAGAGAGAAAATGAAGTACAGTGCTGGTAATGTCAGCTTTTTCACAAAACCAATAAGTAAGAGATGTCACTGATCATCATATAAATCAAATTTGCTTTGTTTGCACAGAGTACACCCTGCCTTGTACAGAAGATGTGGCCACTTGCGGTGATAGCTGCGATAAGATTTTGGAGTGTGGCATACACAAGTGCTCCCAGCGCTGCCACAGAGGTCCATGTGAAACATGCAGACAGGTCAGTATTCACTTATTGGTCATTAATCATAAGAACGTGCCAAGCTGTATAACCTACAAGGAGGCTCATAATTCTGTGTCTTGTCCTCCATGCAATCCCTAGTGTAAAATAGCAGATTGAATTCCACTGAATACCTTATCTGTAAACTACGAGACTACATATGGATTGCAGATACTGTTTCTAGTTTCTCCAGGCATCTTATTTTTCTATTTGTCCTTGCACTGTCTGAATGTCCCAAGTTAATATATAGCCAAATCTGTTAAAGCTGAACACCGGGCATGGGTAAGTACACCGATTAACTACCGGTACATATAAATTAGCTGTTTTACCTTTTCAAAGGATTTAGATTTGTCCATTCCGTTCTGAGATTTAAAAGCTAAATTTGCCTTTCAAAAATAATAAATGCACATGTTTTTGCAGGTAAAAAAAAAGTGCATTGATTTATTTAGATTTTTTTCTCAGGAGCCTGCAGAGCAATGCACTGGCGATCAGCAGATCACCGATGCAATATCAGCCTGCAGATTCTTCCTTCACCTTTCTACTCGTACCTGTGTATGGGCTTTCTGTTTGAAAGTTGTAGGAAGCCTCCGTGAACTATGAGAGCGCTCACTCTGCCGTCTCAGTTCACTGAGAACTACAAGCCGTCTGCTGCTGTGGCAGACGGGATTTATAGTTCATTAATTTACGGATTTCCTGTGAATGAATTACCGGGCTGTGTGAGGCAGAGCCATGCACAGCCCCGCTGTTTTAAAATGCGACAGTGGGTGCGGATAGAAAAATGGGGGGGTAGGGGTGGGGATATGGGGCTGCAGCTGGAGGTGCTGGAGCATGTTGCATGCTACACCCTAAATACAAGTGTGATATGTAACATGCTTCAAAAGGTGAACTCCGCCTTTAAACAGCACTGTCACAAAGCACAGCCCTGTCTGGCTTGGCCACAGAACTGCTTTTATTCTGCAGAAGCTGAGTAAGGTCCGGTTCCCACTGCTGCAATGTCAGACATCGCATGTGATTCGCACCGCACTGCTGTGCAAATCACATGCCATGTCTGTGAGATGCAAATTCAGCCATACAAATTGTGTGGCTGAATTTGCATCACATTCGGACCAAACTTGTGCAGGACCCTTTTTTTAGTCCGCACCAGATTCAGATCGCATGGGTGTTTACACCCATGTGATCCGACTCCTGTCCGAATTGACAGTTCACTCTGCGATATGCAAACTGATTTGGGGATTTCATTAACTTTGTATTGATACTCCTAGCAGTTCGCATAGGGCAGTGAGAACTGCCTGCAAGTTAGGTGCGATGTGGGAACCCGTAGTGGATTTGCAGGGTTCCCGCATCGCACCAGTGTGAACTGAGCCTGACACCCAGGCCCCTTTCACACTGATCAGTTTTTCTTCCGTTTTCGCCTTGCCTTAAATCCTGTGGAGCTCTTTACACCAGACAATTGCAGGTCAGTTGTTTTTGCAAAAGTCCTGCTTACATTATTCTTGGAGCGTTTAAAAAAAAAAATACACCTGCCTATTGAAATGAATGGAAAACGCATCAAAGACACCTTTTTTCACAGATTCAAAACACACCGGAAATGCAGCAAAAATGCATATGCATTTTTTACCACGTTTTTTGCAGCGGAGCAGTGAGAAATCAGCGTTAAAGTGGAGTTCTGCCTGGGTGAAATAAAATTAAAAGTCAGGAGCTACAAATGCTGTAGCTGCTGACTTTTAATATAAGGTCACTTGCCTGTCCAGGGAGCCCGCGATGTCTGCACCCGAAGCCGACCCGTCCATCGGATCCTTATGAACGGAAACAGGAAGTGAAGCCTTGCTGCTTCACAGCCTTTTTCCTACTGCTCGTGCTTCACTTTCTGAATCGTCCCTGCTGCCTTCTGGGACCCGTGTGTCTCCCAGAAGGCAGTGGGGGGGTGGGGTAGGAGGAGGGCCGGACATTGCACAATATTACGGCGATCTTTCCTTGGAAGTGGGAACGGATACTTGGTTTTGACAGGTATCCACTCCCCCCTCCCCCCAAAAGGTGCCAAATTGGGCACCGAGGGGGGGGGGGGGAATCAGATTTGCGGAAGTTCCATATTTGGGTGGAACTCCACTTTAAGAGTCTTGTCCCTCTCCTGACCTGTGACTGGCAGCAAACTGATGAGATTTCTGTCTTTCTGTTCTCTCCTCTTATTAGTATGTGAAGGTAAGTGTTTGTGCCCAAGAAAGAAGCTAGGTAAGTGCCCATATTGAAATCATTCTCACAGGTTCTCTCTTGTAAAAGGTGTGCATTATACAATCAACAATTAAACGCCATCAACCAATTTGTTCACAGAATACTTTTGGCCGCAGGAGCGCGCCCACCATGATGCGGGAGCAAAGCTCTCTGTGACCACTATTGCGTCACAAAATGCATTAATGGTGGCGTAATAAATTGTCACCTTTTTATGAGAGAATCTGTGGGAATTAACCAGATATGGGCACATCTACTTGCCTAGCTTATTTTTGGGGCACAGATACTTGCGTCACTTGTAAATAGGAGGGGAAAGCATAGAGACTGGGATCTCATCAGTCACAAGCTGGGGAAAGGAATTGCTTCATTATGTACTGTCATTTAACCATTATCCTGTGTGCTATAGCCTAAAACAGGGTTTCTCAACCCGTGGTACGCGTACCCCTAGGGGTACGTGTACCAAGGACAGGGGGTACGCCGCTTGTGCTTGGGGGCAGGGTAGAAATCGCCGCTCTGATGCCCAGATAAAAGTGTGCATTAATGTAGGGGCGGCTTGCTGTATAAACCTGCCGGCCCCTACACAGTTTAATTGCATAGCTGCCTGCAGCGGAGCGGTACGAGTGTGCCGAGTGCACTCCTGCACCCAGCGGTACCACACAGATACTTCCCTGTCACGTGGAGTGATCTCCACCTGACAGGAGCTTCCTAGGTCCATCCATGCTATTCAGATGCTGGGATCGCGGGATGGAAGAGAAGCGCTGCCTCTGTGAGCTGCTCGGAGCGTCTACTGTCATGGATGAGTGAGCAGAGGCTGATAAGGTTGCAGGCTGTAATGTGTCTCATCTGTGTGCTCCTACTGCAGTGCTTAACTTTGTTTGTTTTTTTTTTTTAAGGGGGGGGGGGGA
>BLSH010319913.1:1595080-1610145 GCA_018402905.1 Glandirana rugosa | reverse complement strand
GGCTGCATTTGATGGACACTGGTGAGGCTGCATTTGATGGACACTGGTGAGGCTGCATTTCATGGACACTGGTGAGGCTGCATTTCATGGACACTGGTGAGGCTGCATTTCATGGACACTGGTGAGGCTGCATTTGATGGACACTGGTGAGGCTGCATTTGATGGACACTGGTGAGGCTGCATTTGATGGACACTGATTAGGCTCCGTTTGATGGACACTGATTAGGCTCCGTTTGATGGACACTGATTAGGCTCCGTTTGATGGACACTGATTAGGCTCCGTTTGATGGACACTGATTAGGCTGCGTTTGATGGACACTGATTAGGCTGCGTTTGATGGACACTGATTAGGCTGCGTTTGATGGACACTGATTAGGCTGCGTTTGATGGACACTGATTAGGCTGCGTTTGATGGACACTGGTGGTGCTGCATTTGATGGACACTGGTGAGGCTGTATTGGTGAGGCTTCATTGATGGGCAATGCTGAGGCTGCATTGATGGACACTGTTGAGGTTGCATTGATGGGCACTGATGAGGCTGCATTGATGGGCACTGGTAAGGTTGCATTGGTGAGGCTTCATTGATGGGCAATGGTGAGCCTGCATTGATGGGCACTGTTCAGGTTGCATTGATGGGCACTGTTGACGTTGCATTGGTGGACACTGCTGAGGCTGCATTGATGGGCTCTGCTGAGGCTGCATTTGATGGACACTGGTGAGGCTGCATTTGATGGACACTGGTGAGGCTGCATTTGATGGACACTGGTGAGGCTGCATTTGATGGACACTGGTGAGGCTGCATTGATGGACACTGTTGAGGTTGCATTGATGGACATTGGTGAGGCTGCATTTCATGGACACTGGTGAGGCTGCATTTCATGGACACTGGTGAGGCTGCATTTCATGGACACTGGTGAGGCTGCATTTCATGGACACTGGTGAGGCTGCATTTCATGAACACTGGTGAGGCTGCATTTCATGGACACTGGTGAGGCTGCATTTCATGGACACTGGTGAGGCTGCATTTGATGGGCACAAAAACCCTCACAAACACATACTGACATTACACACACACAGAAACCATGACACCCAAACAATAGAAATTACTTTCTCGAGACAGGGGTACTTAGGATTTTTTTTTAGATCTGGAGTTGTACTTCATCATAAAAGGTTGAGAAACACTGGCCTAAAATACCCTGACCAGCATATAGCTCATCCACTTGTAACCTGCTTTGAGTAAGTTCTGCTTTGATATATATTGATCCCCTCAGACTTTAGTAACCATTCCAATGATAATGATCTACTTTCACAGCATACCTCCTCACTTTAACAACAAGCTTTATTTAGACTGACATCATAAAATAGCGTACATTACTGATTTAGAGAAAAAGTACATTCCAGTGAGTCTACAATATATACCCACACAGAGCATAAAATAAAAAGAAGAAACAATGATAGAATTAAAAACTTCAGCATTACCCCCTAATCAAGCATTAAAGCAGGCGCTACCTTCCCTCCGATAGTCTAATAGTCTCCCACCGTATTCTTACCCCTTCCTCAAAGGCCACCGCCCCACACTAGTATTCGGTCAATGGTCAGTTCCCTAGGCGACAACCCAGTGGTGTCCAGCCATGGGGCCCATAATTTATCAAACTTGGCAGCACAATTTCTGTGTTAAAAAATGTATTTCTTCAATCGTAGCAAATCTCCCATCCGGGCAATCCACTCCTTCTTCAGAGATGGGGGGGTCAGAATCTTTCCAATGTTGGAGTACTAATTTGCGTGCCTGAAAGAGTGCTCTACCAACGGCCTACTTTGTAATATCATCAATAGGGAGATAGTCAAGGATTCCTAAAAGAGCTGGTTTAGGGTCCAACGGAATAGTGACCCCAAAAACTTTATTAATGGTGTTAATGACTCAGAGCCAGTAATTATGCAGTTTTGGGCACCTCCAGAGGAGGTGAATAAGGTCTCCATGGTCTCTACAGCATCGAGTGCACTGTGGGTCCTCCCTCAGTCCCATTTTAAAGAGCTTGGCTGGTGTCAAATGGGCCCGCAGTACAATGTACAATTGTGTTTTACGTTGTGACAGACTGAGTGAGCACAGCGGCACCACCTGCAACACCTCCTCCCACTGCTCATCATTCATTTGCCCCACATCTATCTTCCATTTATCTGCTGCCTTCGATGGAAATCCTTCCAAAAAAAGCGTTCAGTAACATATAATAGCATTGGGATATAAATCCCTTTAAAGTGCGTCACCTCAAATACATAATTAAACACCGGGGAGGGAGAGCTAACCCAGGTTACACTGTTAGTCTGGGCCCGGACCACATGCTGTAATGCCAAATAGCAGAACCACATGGACTGTGGAATTGCAAAGGAGGCCCTCATGTCCGAGAATGATCGCAGGGTACCATTCACAAATATGTGGGGCAGGTGGGCCACCCCGAACTGCCTCCACTTGGGTCCATCAGACAGTTTGTGCAACCCCGGGTAGAATTTATTGTCCCATATGGGGCTAAACCTGGTAAACCCCTGTACACCTTGCAACTGGCGAACCTTATTCCAGATTTTTTGCATGAGAGCAAATGTGGGGAATCGTTTATTCGATTTTACAAATACCATGCCCTCCACACCCTCTGCCACGTTTTCCACCCCCGTTACATGTCTTGGTAATGCAAGTGTAGGGTCTAACTGCTCACCCTCTCGGTCGGGCGTGGCCCTGGCAATATGTTGCATCTGGGCGGCCAAATAATAGATTCAGGGATTCGGGAGCGCCAAGCCACCCGCGTCTTTGGGCTTCTGTAATTGCTCTAGCCTAATCCTTGGAGCCCAGGATTGCCACAAAAACGAGAGAAAAATAGAATTGATAATTCAAAACTGTTTGAGGGGGTATAACCATGGGGGAGCTGTGCAAAACCTAAAGTAATTGCGGCATAAAAATAATTTTTATAAGATTGGTCCTTCCCACTAGGGAAAGCTTAAATCTGGCCCATACTTTAGTCTTGTCCCTAATCCGACCCAGCAGGGGAGAGAGATTAAGGGAGACATATTCCAGGGGGTTCGGTGTTACAAAAACGCCCAGATATCTAAAGGACCCAGCCACCGGTATATCTTTAAGGGTAGTCTTCCCATCCTCCAGCTGCCGGTCCAGGAGCATAATGGATGACTTGGTCCAATTAATGGTCAGACCGGAGTACACTCCAAACTCTCTAATCACTGTCATAGCTCCCCGTATCACCCAGTAAAAGCATAGTATCATCTGCGTAGAGCATGAATTTCTCCTGCGCAGGCCCATACCGGAATCCCTGGATCAAAGAGTCGGCCCTAATTCTGTCTGCCATAGGTTCAATAGCTATGGCAAATAGCAGGGGCAACAATGGGCACCCCTGCCTAGTACCCCGAAACAGTGGAAAAGGGTCTGACATCATCCCCGCTTCCCTAATCACCGCCTTAGGTGAAGAATAAAGTAATTTAACCCAGGATAAACATGTATGACTAAATCCCATCTTCTGCATAGTGGCCCACAGGTATGCCCACTCAATACTATCAAAGGCCTTGTGGGCGTCCAATGATAGCAATGCCAGATCCCCCTCATTGTCCACTCCCGCCTGAAGATTGACAAACAGTCTACGCAGATTATGAGATGTAGACTTCTCCGGCATAAAGCCTGCTTGGTCAGGATGTATTAAACAGGAAATAACCTTATTGAGTCGCAAGGCCAAAACTTTGTCCAGGATTTTTATATCAATCTGCAGGAGGGAGATGGGCCTATATGATGCGGGATTAAGAGGGTCCTTTCCCGGTTTCAAGATCAGCATGATGCAGGCCCTAGTCACAGTTCCAGGAAGACAGCCCTGTTCCCTCGCTGCCTCTAGCATTTTTAGCAATGGTGGAAGAACATTTGCCCCTTACTGCTTATATATCTCCATCGGGAGACCATCATCCCCGGGTGCCTTAAAATTAGGGAAAGAGGCTACCTCCACCTCCAGCTCTTGTAGGGTAATAGGGGAGTCTAACAGTTGCCTTTGTCCCTCAGATAAACACGGCAGCTCCACGTCTCGTAAATACTGTCATACCACCTCCCCCGAGCAGTCCTGCCCAGATCTATATAGGTTAGAATAAAAGTTAACCAACTCCTTCAAGATGGTCTCTGGGTCATTAGTCACCCTACCTGTACCGTCACGTTGAACGCCTATTGACTGAGTCGTTTGTTGGGAATGCACTATTTTTGCAAGGAGGCTACCAGTCCGTTCGCTCTCCTCATAGAAGGCCAGGCTCCTGAAGAATCTCTTCCTATCAGCTGTAGAATCATGGATACGATTCAAAGCTTCCTTGGCAGCAACCCACGATTCCCTATGTTGGATTGTGGGATCGTCTATATAGGCAGCTTCCAATTGGCCCACCAGCTGTTCCATCTGCACGGGCATGCGTGTGGTTTTTGATCTGGGTGATCTCAGCAATCAGTACCCCTCGCAAGAAAGCCTTAAGGTTGGGTTCACACCTATGCGAATTGGATGCCTCTTAAACCGCATCCAATTCGCAGGACACTTGAAAACACATTGTTTTCAATGTGTCCGGTTCACATATGTCCGGTGCATTCGCACTCCGCATTGCACAAAAAACGTGTGCGTTTTGTGTGCAATGCGGTGCGAATTTTCAGCCCGCTGTGTTCATTGGGAGCCAATCTAACATGGAGATGCACTCCGCACTGAACGGGGATATTTTCCCCTGCTCGTGGCCCCTCCCCCTCCCTCCCCCCGCAGCTGCTGCGCTGTGGTAACGGACAGGAGCCGCTGAATGGCGGCTCCGCCCCTTCCCGACACCGGACTGGTGTGAATCCAGCCTAAATGACTCCTAAGTTACCAGCAGGTCAGGCGCCCCCTCATGCACTCTCCAGAACTCAGCAATTTGACCTGCAACCCGATTGTGAGAAGGGAATAATTGCAGCCAAAAAGCATTTAACTTCCATGGTGCCTTCGGGATAGTGATAACCTGTTTAGCCTGTACGAGGACCAACAGAGGTGAGTGGTCAGAGACACTTCTCACCAAAATTCGGACCTCCTGTATAAAATGAGCAGTGGAAGGCTGACACAGACAGATATCTATCCTTGATAAGGACATATGTGTTTTTGAGAAGCAGGTAAATTCTTTGCTGAGGGTAATGTCTCCATGGGTCCACCCACCCAACCTCACCCACAAACTTCCTCTGAGCCACCTCTTCACTTGTATAAATAATTGCTATCTCCAGTGTCTTTTTATCCTTTCTGTCACAGGAGTGCAGAACGAACGTCACTCCTGTGATCTACATAAGTACAGCTAAACGAGCTTTGTCTGTATTTCTCCATTTAATGCTGCATTAATTTATTTCTTTTATATCTATCTGGAGTTACGCTTTAATACATCCAACAGAGTATGGTTTTCTGCCTGAGTCTCTTTTATTTATTACACTGGGATTTGGATTCTTCCTTTGAACTATGCTGAACTTTATAGGACATTGAATGCAACATAGTGTTGCTTCCCAAGGGTGCATACAAATGCCTGTATGTCCAAACAGTATAATGTATTAGAATGGTTTTAGAAATGGGTTTGTCTAAAATAATCTTCTAACATCGTGGATATATTATCCTATACTGATTTCAGATGACATCCTTTCAGTGGCCTGAAGTGACTGAGCTACTTTTAACTATTGTAATCATTGTATCTTGAATATCAAATTCTGTACACATATGGAAATGTTACATGCAACTGTAATATAAATTATAGAGCCAAATCTTACTGGCCAGTGTTCAAGATCTTGGAGAGTCAGCTTTATACTAGATGTTTTGTTCCAAGGTCAGGGCTGTAATCAGCCTTACTAATTTTACTCTATAAAAAGCAATGTTGAGTTGACCTTCTTGAAGTACAACGATTCAGTGTGTCTGAAGAGTCTGACAGTTGTTTCAGAACATTTAATAATTGATGGGGGGGGGATGCTTTCAGTGGTTCAAGGCACAAAATTGCATAAAGGATAATAGTCTCTGAGTGTAAGCTGAAAAATCTGTTTTTGTTTTTTTTTTCTTTTCAAAGGAGGTTGACAAGCAATGTCGCTGTGGAAAACACACCAAGCAAATGCCCTGTCATAAGCCTTATTTATGTGAGACCAAATGCCCTAAAACTCGGGACTGCCAGAGACATCAGTGCAAGAGGAAGGTATATTAATTATGGGTGTTCTGGATCATCAGAGATTTCTGTAAAGCAGAAATGAACCCTGTTTTGTTATTGTAATGCAGTTTGGCTTCATATACAGTAATGAATATGCCTCCTTTTTTTACGAAGTACTGTATCAAGGGTTGCTGCCAGCAAGCACGCAGAAGAGTTGTAAAGTGGCAAAAAAAATTCATAAATGGTGTTTATAAGAGCTGCTAGCACACCATGATATATTTTTCAGAGCAACAAATAAATAAACACTTAGATAATATATTACAGAGAAATTCAAATACATAAATAAAATGTCCCAAATAGTCCAAAAATGTTGTGAAGAAATGACGATCCTCCAAAAACTCCTCTCACACAGTACTTCACCACCACCATCACACAGAGTCAATTCTGTTTACCATAACAATAGGACTCTAATGTTATTAAGAGTCATTTGTCGCTTGTATTGGTTACTCCTTCCATCAAGCAATCTGGTCTTCACAAAATGTTTCCGTTCACTCCAGCAAGAACGCCAAAATGCGCATCAGCTCTCCAACCAGTATCAACACGTATCTACTCAAAAGGAGAATGACAAACTCCACATAGTTTGAAATCCAACTAAAATACTTTTAATAAAGGCTAAAATACACTTAAAGGAAAAAAATGGTGCTGTAAAAAAAAAAACATCCATAACTGTAATAAGTATCGTGATATCGATTCACTTCCGGGAAAAAGGGGATGACGTCAGTCTCATCCCTACTCGTTTCGTCGAAGACGTGTAAGTGTATTTTAGTTGGATTTTACCCTATGTGGAGTTTGACATTCTCTTTTTGGGTAGATATGTGTATACTTATTCCTTCATGTTGCTGAAGACCTTAGATCACCACAACAACCGGTATTTTCAAAAGTAAACCTCAACAGCAGCAGCCTCCAAAATTCTAAACTACTGCTTTCATTTAATATTCCTCTTCAAATCTGCATAGTTAAATTGATAATTGCATTTATATCTTTTCTACACGATTACAGGGAGTCTTTAACCTCCAGAAGTTATAAGTCCTTAGTTTTATCACGCTGTTTAGAAAAGAGTTGATTAAAAAAAAAACACTGCACTTTATAAATGAGCATCGCATTTAACCTGACAGGTTGTCTTGTAACATTGCCCCGCCATACACCACAAAGTGATTTCCATATCTTGCATTAATATTAATAAAGCTGAACCATATATGCACAAGTTATGTGCTATACAATGAAACCATCAGTTTGATGCATAGTTAGTCACTGGGGCAGAAAGGAACAATTCTAAACCTTTGTAATTCTCATTTCTTGCTCAAAAAAAGACGATGCAGAACAGTTATGGGTTTTCCTTGACCACGCATTGACTTCATAATGGGGACTTCATACACCTGAAGTCTTCTGTACTGCAATAAACATTATGTGGTCACAGATGCCTTAGATTGATGAGCTTGAAACGAGAGACTTTTTATTACACAAGCTTAATGGAATCCAACAGCTCTAATAACAGTGCATAGCTCCCCATGTTTCTCTATTTCTCATCTAATGTTACACATTGAAAAGTATTCATCAGTATCCATTTACCTCTTGCTGAGAGCCTTGAACAGCATTTCCAGTAGAAGTCGCACATAATTTTCAAATAAATCTTTTCTAATAAACCTATAGCAAATGCAGTGCTTTAGTAAATTTCAAGATGTTTTCATGTACATCTGGCTACTGTTTTTTTTTTTTTTTTCTAATTATATTTAAATTGACTGCATACCTTCTGCTGAAACATTTTAAACGTGGATTTCCTTTTGTCATTGTGTATATACACACACAATTATTATTATTATTATTATTATTATACAGGATTTATATAGCGCCAACAGTTTGCACAATGCTTTACAACATGAGGACAGACAGTGAAGTATAAAACACCTAATGTGTCTTGAAAAATAATTCATTTTGAATATTTTAATAAATGTACATGCTATGACCAATCTTGTCAATGTGTATATTAAACCCCTGTTTCTTAAAGCGGTGTTTCGCTCATCCCTGGGAAAATTAAAATTCAGCAGCTACACATACTGTAGCTGCTGACTTTTAATAAAAGGACACTTGCCTGTCCTGGAGTCCAGTGATGTCGGGCACCACAGCTTATGTTTCCATCAGCTGTTGGGTGCTGCCGCCGCCACTGTGGGTAAGGGAACCCAGCAGTGAAGCATTACGGCTTCAGGCCGGGCCCCTACTGCGCATGTGCGAAGCACTGCTGTGCTCTCTCTCAGTATCCCCAACTGGCCATGTTTGCAGGTTTTCCTTTATCTTGCACATGTGCTTTAAATCAGAGTCAATGGCTTGGTCAGGACAGCTTTTTTATCTAAGAGAAATTCCCAAAACATGGCCTGTTGGGGGTACTTGAGGACAGGGTTGGGAACCACTGCCCTAGATGACTCTGTAAAGAGCACACTACCAATGCCATCACAAGGGGAAAAAAATGCCCTGGAAGACGTCCTCTTTGTGACGAAATCGATAGGGCTGAAATGCTGTCTCGCAGTCACCGCTGATCGTAGGAACGGCCTTTCTCTGCATGCAGTGAGATTTCATCTGACAACTTGTAAGTGCAATAATTCATTAAACTTTGTGGTTTTAAATGATATCACACTATTGCGGCTTTTTCTTACTTCTATTGAGCGACACGGATGCTCCTTGGAGGATAGGACTCTGGAAGCTGACCGCTGTGGCCCAGTGGAGGTCTGTATCCACACAGGGTCTCCTGACCCCCTATAATAAGGGGTCCAGGAGTTCCGGTAAGGATACATCTATATTGGTGGAGGATTTTTCACTTAAATGGTGGTGTGGTGGATGCTCACACATTTATGAACTTTTGGAGAAGATTGTCACATATTCTTTTGCACTAATTGGATTTATTTGAACTCCTTTCATTTGCTCATAATTTTTTTTCATCACATTCAACACATTTGGACTTTTTATGATCGGTTTATATTATTTAGACACTGCTGAGTTAGATACATGTGTTATATACACGAGCGCAACTTTTTTGTTTTTACATCACAAGGGAGTTTGTTCATCCCTTGCGATAGCAATAAAGTTGATGAGGGACAGCGTGAAAAAAAAAAAAATAGAAAAAATATATTTTTAAAAATGTAGCCCCATCCCCCCATGCTCATGCTCAAGAGTGAATGCATGGGTCGGTCCCGCACGCATATGTAAAGAGCGCTCACACCACACATGTGAGCTGTCACCGTGAACGATAGAGTGAGAGCAATAATTCTAGGACTAGACCTCTACATCTAAAGTGGTAACCTGTAAAGGCTTTTAAAGCGTTGCCTATGGATAAGTTAATGTACTTTGTAATTTGCTAGCAATAAAAATGCTGATATTTTTGTGAGAAGTGTCAAAATAGCCCCAGGGCTAAAGTGATTAACACTGTTGTTATGTGGTATTTAGCAAGCGTTTTTGCGATTAAAAACCACATTAAGGGATAGTGAATTGACATTTTCAGTATCTCATGCAATATTTTGAAAAATGTCTCAGGTAACCCAAATATTACAAGCGATATCCTCTTAATGAATTGAGCCCATTGTGTCTCATTGTTTTGTTAAAGCCTTTGATGAGCTTGTCACACATATTGCTTCACCTGTGGAACCCCCTACTATTTTTATGGGAACTTAACTTGGTCTTGTCTGTTTTGCAGACTTCTCTGAGCCTAACTGGAAGATTCCCTTGTTGCTCCTTGCACGAAAGTTGTTTTGGATATTGTTCAAACTGTTTGAGTTAATCAGAAGTCTACAGCTTCAGTTTGACAGTCTGATTCCCTGTTGGTTGTACAAGGGTTCTCGTAAGGGTCAGGCTGCTTCTCAATCCACTATTTCTAGGTGCATGCGTCAGCTTATTGTCAGACCTATTGTAGAGGTCAAAGATCCTCCCTTTCCACCAGGATTGTCAGTGCTTTCTCAGCATCAAGCTTCTGTTGTTCACATTTTTTTGAGGCTACTACTTTGTCTTCTTTTCACCCATTTACTAAGGTAGATGTTCATGCCTCTGTGGTCGCCAGTTTTGGTCTTTTCCCCTGTTCTGGGTTTTTGGGTTCGGGTGTGTTGGCCTTGTTGCTGTATTGTCCACTCCTCATGCACCATGCATTGTACATCTCAAGTAGTCATGAATATGAAATCCCCTGTGTCCTGTGATTTACGATTTAGAACTTAGAATTTTTCGTTACCTGTACAGGCCTATTATTGGAGTACATTACAGGACACAGCGATCCCTCCCCTCTTGTCTGAAGCTTAGCTGAACTAAGTGAGTTATGTCTGGGCGGGATTCCTACCTTTTTTTCACCAGTGTCTATTCACCTTAAAGTGGTTGTCAAGTAATGACAACCACTTTAAACTACAGGTAAGCCTATATTCAGGCTTACCTGTAGGTCCCAGGAATATCTCCTAAACTTGCACCATTTAGGAGATATTCTCTGTATTTGCATGTGCCGACGTCATCGGCACATGCGCAGTGAAGAAACAGCCCGACTGGGCCGTTTCTTCACTAAGTGTGCCGTAAATTACGCACGCACGGGAGTGGCATCAGTGCGGTTCCTGCCAATCCCAGCGCTGGAGTCCACGCTGTGATTGGTCGGCGCCTGGGATCACAGCAGGTCGCCGGTCACAGCGGTGCTCGGGGACCGCTGCTACAACGTCGATCTAAGGTAAACATTTCATAATGAGCTAGTATGTGATGCATACTAGCTTATTATGCCTTTCTCTTGCAGTTGTTTTTTTTTTTTTTTTTTTTTTTTAAACAATAGACTTGACAACCACTGTAACCACTTGCCGACTGGCAACCGCAGGTTGATGGCAACAAGGTGGTTCGATATCGCAAACCGCCGTCATATGACAGCGGCTGCGAGATCGTGCACTGTGAGCGCGCGCCGCCGGAGGCACGCTCGCGTGCTCACTGTGTCCGGGGGGGGGGGGCCAGGGAGCGGGTGCGGCAGACTCGATCTCCGCCGGCTACCCGTGATGCCCCCCCAGAGTGGAAGAACGGAGGTCTGTGTATGTAAACACGGATCTCCGTTCTGTGGGAGGGGGAAGGGCTGTGATCACAGCCTTCCTCTATATTGAAGCTGTGATCACTCCCCTTTCACTGCTAGGGCAGCCCATACACAGTTAGAACACGCCCAGGGAACACAGTTAACCCTTAGAGCGCCCCCCGCAGGTTAACCCCTTCACTGCCAATGGAATTTACACAGTAATCAATGCATTTTTATAGCACTGATCGCTGTATAAATGCCAATGGTCCAAAAAAAGTGTCAAAATGGTCCGACATGTCTGCCCCAATATCGCAGTACCGCTAAAAATCGCAGATCGCCACCATTACTTGTAAAAAAAAATAAAAACCCCAAAAATGAATTCTCATCATCCGTAAACGTGGTAACTTTTGCGCAAACCAATCAGTAAATGCCGATTGCGTTTTTTTTTTTTTTTTATCACAAATATGAGGAAGAATATAAAATCGGCCAAAACCGTTGAAAAAAATGTTTTTTTATATGTTTTGTTTGGATTTGTATTTTAGCAAAAAGTAAGAAATTTGTTTTTTTTTTGCAAAATTGTTGCTCTTTTGTTTATAGCGGCGATCAGAAATGACGCAGCGGTGATTAAATACCACCAAAAGAAAGCTCTATTTGTGGAAAAAAAAAGGACGCAAATTTTGTTTGGGTACAACGTCGCACTACCGCGCAATTGTCAGTTAAAGTGACGCAGCGCCGAATCACAAAAAGTGCTCTGGTCCTAAAGTGTGAAATCCTTCCGGGGCTGAAGTGGTTAAAGTGTTAGTAAACCCAGGACCCTACATTCACTATATCTGATTTCCCACAGTACACAGAATATGGAAATGTAATTATCTTAGTAAATATAACTGCTAAATACCTTTTCTCATCAGCAGTATATAGCAGTCTTGTGACTTCTATCGGTGTCCAGCCAAGCACTGGTTAAAGCTTGCAGGAGAAGTTTTCATTCTCCTCTGCCTTTCCTTTGAGGCTGCAGGACCTCTGACCCTCTGTTTGGACAGTGTTGATTGGCCCTGTGCGATCACATGCACCCTCCCAAGAAAAGAAAAAAACTCTCTAGCTATACACACCAAACTGAGCATGTGCAGAGTGCCCCAAAGCTCTGTTTTATCAGGAGATGGATTGGGGACTGTGGAAGAAGGAGAGGATCAGAGAAGACAGTATCAAACAGGCTTTTTTGTGTGCAGGATTAACCCTTTAAGTTCCACAGGGAGTATAAAAAGGATGCTTTACTGTGGGGGTCATCAACCAGTAGATCATGATCTACCAGTAGATCGTGGACAGGTGACTGGTAGATCGCGGTCTGGGCTTGCTGACCCAACATTCCAGAACATCAAACAGAGTGCAATGTCAAGTGACTACTTGTAAAGTTGGAGCTGTAGTAGGGAGCAAGAGCTTCATAAGCTAATGCCACCTCTGTAGTGCTGGCTATTACATCAACTAGAAGTTAAATCAAGTGTGAGGAGGCTACACTGTGCCCGGTGATATTTCGACTTCTGCCATGTTGTTCAGGTAGATCTCCACCTCTTTAAGGTTGCCTACCCCTGCTTTACTGCCTATACAAACTGATTTTGCGGTTGTGGGTTTGGTAACACTTTAACCTCTTCACGTCCACGCTATAGCCAAAAGACAGCCTTAGCGCGTCCATGTACGTCCTCCCGAGCATGCGCTGCCAGTGCGTCCCTGCGGGTCACGCGCAGTGCACTAACGCAGTGCACGCACATTATGGACACCATAGTCCATAATAGAATGCATTAAGATAAAAAACCTTTACAACTCCTTTAGACCCCTTTCACACCAGAACGTTTTTCAGGCGCTTTACGCAACCTGAAACCCCCCATCCACCCTAGTGTGAAAGCCTGAGTGCTTTCACACTGGGGCGGTGTGCTTGCAGGACGGGGAAAAAATAGTCCTGCAAGCCACATCTTTGGGGCGGTGTGGGAGCGAGGTATACACCGATTCTCCACCGCCCCTGCCCATTGAAATGAATGGGTAGCGCTTCCGAAGTGGCTGAACACCTCTTCGGGAGTGCCGCTAGCCGGCACTTTTATCCCCTTTGTAACCCCTCGTGGGGGGTTAAAAGCGCACCGCTGCCTCCCGAATAGTGGTGCCAAAGCGCCGCAAATTAGTGGTGTTTTACCGCTAACGCTCAGGTGGTACTGGTGTGAAAGTATCATTAATGTTGTGACAAAAATCAGGGAAATTCAACCGCTTTCAATTGCAAAAGAGATCAGACCAGGTGAATGCAATATACTACTGGAAGTTTTTAACACTAAGACATGATCTAAAAGTTTTTGTTGTTTTTTCGCGTTTGAAAGCTAATGCTATGTTTCTGCAGCACACATGAAAAAATAGGAGCATGCTCAACACAACTGCTGTACAGAAACCAATACATCTATTTTTATGGATGCTACCAATATTGCCTGAATTTATATTTTCTAGATTCACTTTCTATAATTAGTTTCAAGCATTGGGGAATGAAGAGGGAGGAGTTTAGGCAATTTACAGGGCATAGAAGTAGGAGGAGGACCTCATCGGAGGGATGAGAAACAGGTGGCAGCACAAAGGTTACATAGGAAACTGGTGCTCCACACATTTTGTGATTTACCTGATTGGCTTAACAAAATTACAAATATTTTGGGAGATGCAATGGTTCCTGTAAATGTGTCTTTGTTGGTGTGTTTAACTGTTCAGAAGGCTCTTAACCACTTCAGCTCCGGAAAGTTTTACTCCCTTCCTGACCAGGCCGTTTTTTGCGATACTGCACAGCATAGCTTTAACTGACAATTGTGCAGGCGTGTGACATTGTACCCAAATAAAATTGATGTCCTTTTTCTCTTCCGTTCACTGACAGACGCAGCCTTCTTATGACACATGGGGTTATGCTCATCCTACTAGGAGTAGACTAGGCAAAAACAAACAAAAGTGTAGGTTGGCCCCTCCCAGGGGGCCATCCTCACCTCAGTATATAATCCCCCTGCTCTGCATAGCACATCAGTTTTCTTTTGCCTAGTGCAAGGAGTAGACCTGGTTCCCTTTGGGATCTGTGGTCTCCTGAAGATTCATCTGATGAAGACTGCTATCAAGAAGCTGGCTGGTGGTATAGAGGATATCTAGAATCCAAATCTTTCCCCAGTCCGGCCGACACTATGCGAACGCCCTTCGGGGTGCCCACCGCATAGCGCCCGTTCCGTGCGGGCGGCCAGTGGCTAAAACCCACTAGAGCCCAGTGACTAGGTACGCCTGTCCAAGGGCCTGGCCAGCAGCATGCCTCCCCTAGGGGATGGTAAGTCTGCTCCGGTGGCTACCGCTGCGCCCGTCGAGGATTGGTGAGTGGACCCCTCTGCCGCCTTATGGCGTGGAGAGTGGGCATCTTGGCAACTTTTGGTGGTAAGCCGGCCGGTGGGGGCTCAGTAGAGGGACATTTTTGGGGTAATACCCTTGTGAGGTTTAGCCTCCGTTCCCCCCCCCCTCCCACTCCCCCCAGCCGCAGTACGGCACTGTTGCACTGACCGTTCGACTCTGCACCGACCGTTCGGAGCGCTGTGTTCGGCGGGGCACCGGACACACAGTCGGTACGACATATTCGTTTTTGACCTTCGGTGAAGGACGAAAATTCGTGAAGGACATAGGTCCGACGTGAAAGGAACTCGATGGTGGCCTCCGGCGGTCTGGCGTCCGACTCTTGGCGTACCAAAGTGTTTGTTTACCTGCGACGGTAATGTGGGCGCGCCAGCCGGTGCTCGCTCGCCACGAGATAGAAAGTTACCGCCACGGGGCGGCTTGTGTCGCGAGGCTTGCCAGCCACGTCTCA
>BLSH010319913.1:1566042-1591229 GCA_018402905.1 Glandirana rugosa | reverse complement strand
AAGGTTCCCCCATTTACAGTCACGGCTCATTCCACCAGGGCAGTTAGTACGTCCTGGGCGTTTAGACACCAAGCTTCGGTGTCCCAGGTGTGCAAGGCTGCTACTTGGGCCTCAGTGCACACGTTTACTAAGTTTTACAAAGTTGATGTTGTAGCATCCTCGGATGCTGCTTTTGGCCGCAAGGTATTACAAGCGGCAGTTTAGGCGCGGTTAGCGCCGCCTGAGAGGGCGTCTTTCTGTTGGGTACATTTGTTATGGTTTGCCCACCCCTCTTGATTGGCACAGCTTTGGGACGTCCCCATGTGTCATAAGAAGGCTGCGTCTGTCAGTGAACGGAAGAGAAAAATTGATTTTTTGTATAACTTACCGTAAAATCCTTTTCTCTGAGTTCACTGACAGACGCAGCACCCACCCCTCTGCGTTGAGTTTGTACGGCTTGTTACGAACTGATGTGCTATGCAGAGCAGGGGGATTATATGCTGAGGTGAGGACGGCCCCCTGGGAGGGGCCAACCTACACTTTTGTTTGTTTTTGCCTAGTCTACTCCTAGTAATATGAGCATAACCCCATGTGTCATAAGAAGGCTGCGTCTGTCAGTGAACTCAGAGAAAAGGATTTTATGGTAAGTTATACAAAAAATCCATTTTTTTCCCACAGATAGAGCTTTCTTTTGATGGCGTTTGATCACATCTGCGTTTTTTATTTTTTGCATTATCAACATAAAGACCAACAATTTTGAAAAATAAAAACACTATTTATTTTACTTTCTGCTATAAAACGCATCCAATAAAAAAATTTTAAAAATCAAATTTCTTTATCAATTTAGGCCAATATGAATTCTGCTACATGTTTTTAGTTAAAAAAAAATCCCAATAAGCCTAGGTTCACACATATGCGATGAGGGTTCCCGCATCGCATCTCTCCTGCAGGCAGTTCACACTGCCCTCTGCAAACCGCTGTGGGTGTCAATACAATGTTAATGAAACCCCCAGATTGGTTCACAGATTGCAGTGCGAACTGTGAACTCGCACAGGAATCATATTGCATAGGTGAGAACACCCATGCGATCCGATTCCAGTGCAGGGGAAAATGTCCCTGCACTTTCCTGCAAATCTAATGTGAGTTCAGCCATACAACTGTATGGCTGAACTCGCATTGTACAAACATCGCATGAGATTGTCACCGCAGTGTGGGTGCAAATCACATGCGATGTCTGTGTACACACTTGTGTGAACCCAGGCTTGGCGTATATTGATTGGTTTTGCGCAAAAGTTGTAGCATCTACAAACTATGGGATAGATTTATGGACTTATTTATTTTATTGTTCTTACTAGTCATGGCGGCAATCATCGATTTTTAGGGGGATTGCGACATTGCGGTGGACAAATCTGACACAAAGTGACACTTTTTGGGGTCCAGTGACACCAATAAACACTGGCAAGGGGTTAACATCAGGGGCAATCAAAGGGCTAAGTGTGCTCCTAGGGAGTGCTTTCTAAGCGCGTGTGTGCGTGCGCAGGGGGGTGGGGGTGCTCTGACTGGAGGAAAACAGAGATCCATTATTCTGCTTATCAGAAACACAAGATCTCCATTTTCCTCCCTCACACTTACATAAGCAGACCGCTGTTCTGATCGCGGGTGGCCGCCGATTGGCTCCCGTGGTGTCCAATCACAGCAGGAGTAGGGCTCCGGTGGCGTGTGCCCAGAGCCGAGGAGAGGAATCCCATACAGGTATGTGATTTTGCGCTTAAGGGCCACCCTGCCGCAGTATATGTACGTGGGGCGGTCCAGAAGTAGTTAAGAAGGTGAACCATTTATAGTGACTGTTGCATTAAGCGCTCAATGTTGTGAATTGCATGTACTACCACTGTTTTATTATACAACACAATGTTGTGGTATCCAAGCTGTGAATAGAGAACAGAGTAAATTGTTTAGAGATGAGAAAAATCATAGCTTCTCATTTTCTGTTTCTGGAGGAGATGAGGCATTCCTCAGGTCTGATAATCCAGTTTGTCTCGTCTAGCTTTTATTAAAGTTTCCAAAATCGATATAATTTATAAGCCTAGTCTAAAAAGAATGCCAGTTTTCATCCAATGAAATTATATTCAGACACATCAAGGTAAGAAAGTGACATAAACTGAATAACATTTAATAATGCAGAATGTTACTAAGCAGGAAATATAACAATTGCAATTTTATGCATTTTTTAAACAAGATAAAGAAGTTCTATTTATATTGAATAGCTACTTTTAATCCAGTATAATGTAATTGTTTTGTGAATAATCTGTGTGTGTAAAGAGACTTTGTATCCATTTATTCTTTAAGGCCCCTTTCACACTGTGCCATTTTGCTGTGATTTCGCGACCGCGGTTTTGCAGAGATTTCAGGGAATGCCTGTGTAAACTTGAGGACTATGGACCTCAACTTGCATCAAGTTGGACCAAAGTAGTGCAGGGACTACTTTGAAGTTGGTGTGACTTTAAGTCGCACAAATACGAACGGTAATCATTGGAAATCATGGGGTATGACTTGTCATGCGCCTTTGCTGTCCCAAGTTGCAGGACAAGTCGCACAAGTGTGAAAGGGACCTAAAACGTTTGTCATTTGCTTTCACTGTGCTCCCACTTCTCAAATGGAGAAACGGAAGTGGATAAGCACATTGAATGTAAGTATAAGTGGATCAGGGGTGGTGTATAAAGCCACTGCTCCTTACCATGCTGTAGTTGAAAAGCTGCAAGATCTGGCGAAGATGTATCCTTAATGCCATGGAAACATTTTATTTTTTGGCTAGTGGACAACATACTGTATATTTAACATCATGTGATAGAGTGGATGTATATGGACACATGATGCTTGGTGGTTATTTTTAGTTATCAGAAGATCTCATTATAGGTATTTTGGGCTCATAGGCCATGCAGTGTCCTTTTGATGATTTTATAGATACTTTTTTATAGGCTTTGTGTTCTACATTAAATAAAATAAAATATTTGTTCCTTGTACATAGTGTTGCACTGGAAACTGCCCGCCCTGTGACCAGCAATGTGGACGTACCCTGGGATGCAGAAATCATAAGTGTCCTTCAGTGTGCCATAGAGGTAAGAAAAGATATAAAGAGAAAATGCATGTTTTATTCTTTTGGCAATTTTACTTATTTGCTAAGAGCTAACACATTTTTGGAGAACATTACAGAGAACATTGAACCATCCAGATCAGTCCCTGAAGGAGCATAATCTTTAAAGTCATTACCACAACCATCATCCCACACAATAAAGCCAGTTTGGTTTAATGACAGTAAAACTAATAGTATTTGTTTTAGGTTATGAGGGGAACTGGAGCTCTTTGCAGAAGCCCACACAGACATGGAGGAGACAACTGAAGGATGAAGAGTAGCTGTTAAACCAAGAACCTTAATGCTTCAACCCTAAACTTTTGGGGACCAAGCTGCTTGGTGCATAGGGAAATTTAAACTGGTTCCCCAAATCCCCCTTGATCCGGGGAAGCCGCAGATATTGATGGGAAGTCAGCTTTAGCATATTTCAAGCCCAGTGTGCTGCTGTTCCTGCCCCTCAAAGATAAACATGCAGAGTGCTGGACGAGACACATTCAGTCGCAGCGACCGGCAGGAGCAGTTTGGTCACTCCAATTTCTCGGTTTTAAAATATTTTTCTTTTTTACTGAGTTGCACCAATTTGTAAAAACAAATATTTGATGCCCTATTTTTCCCAACACCTCTGGGACTTGGGCAGGGGAGCTACTGCTCCTGCACAGCCTCTTTCCCATTGGCTGTACTGTGCATGTGTGCAAAATTTGCCAGTATCTGGCACACAGGCTTGGGTCTTCTATTCCTGCCTCTCTAGCTATATATAGCACAGCGATCCTCTGAAATTGCTTGGGTATCCACTGTCTACAGTGACTGGCCACAGAAGGCTTATGTCCTCCTTCTATGAGGTGAAGTTTGTGAGTACGTCTAGAGGGATATCCCCAGTGGATCACAGACTCAAGTGGAGTGAGTCAGCAGGCTATGCCAACTCATGCTCAGCACAGGGGAGTCTTGCGACTTTACCCTTGAGAGAAATGATTATGATAACCCAGACTGCTGTTCCTAGTCTGAATCAGTGCCCCCTTCTGAGACCTCCTTAACCTCTTCTGGCCAGCCCCCATCCCCCTCTTGCTCCTGTAGGTTTAGAAAGGAGTGCTTCATCACTAAGGACACCTCCATTGTCCAGATACACTGATCGATGGAAAGTTTTCCTTCAAGCCAGTTCAAGAGAAGTCAATCATGAGATTAACTTCTCTGTAATGGAAAGGGCCATAGATGTATCGAACAGGGCTTGACAAAGCCCAGGTGCCAGGTCACTGTGGCGACCAAAAATTGGTTCCCGGCTCCTGCCATCCCACTTACTGCTGCCAGTGGCACCAGACACCAGCAACTCCTCAGGCACCCACCCACTGAGCTCCTCACATTCTCTCTTCCCTTGCG
The DNA here is from genome assembly GCA_018402905.1 of Glandirana rugosa. Taxonomy (NCBI): domain Eukaryota; kingdom Metazoa; phylum Chordata; class Amphibia; order Anura; family Ranidae; genus Glandirana; species Glandirana rugosa. The sequence continues at coordinate 1,586,749 of BLSH010319913.1, read as the reverse complement.
TGGGGGAGCGATTATTGGGCAGCCTGTCAGCCTCTCCCCTCTCCATTGGCCAGCGCTTCCCACCCCTTTTGTCCCTCCCCTAGTGGGGAGGCGAGCTGGGGACGGTGGCTGGCCAGGAAGATGGCAAGGATAGCGGACGGAGGAGCCAACAGTGGTCCCTGGCTCTGCCCGATGGCTGAGAGTGACCTGGCCAAGTGTATGAGGAGGGGAGACTCTGTGTGAGAGGAATGCATGGAGGAAGGGGGGACACTGTGAGAGGAGGTATGTGAGGAGAGGGGGGACACTGTGTGAGAGGAATGTATGAGGGAGGGTGGGGATTCACTGTGATAAGAATATATGACTCTGACCACATTGTCCCAGCAATAGATGTCCCCTGCCTGGTGTGTCCTTCAATTTAAGAACAGGCAACATAGAGAGACCCCCCCCCCCAAATTATATCGGAGTCCCTATTTATCAGCAACCCCCTTTAGAGATCAATGGTTGGCATCTCTGAATACAAAGCCCTACCAGTCAAAAAAAACTGGTTCCTAATGTTTATAGCTGGCTCCTAGATTCAAAGCAAATTTGTCAAGCCCTGGGTTAGAAATTAGGCTGGTTCCTGCTGAATTGGCTGAATTTCAATCCGTCTATGGCCAGCCTAAACCTCTTCACTGATCATGAGTTCTTGAGGGTTATTTCTACCAGCTGAGTGCCTGTCAGCCAGATATGCTGTTTGGGGATTATTTAAAACAGGATTCCATGAGATGTTGTAATTGTGGGTGGAGATTTGATCTTCTGTTAGATCTCAGTCTCACAATCTGGCCTCTCTGTGACGGGCCAATAGCATCATTTCAGCCAACAGTAAAAACCTGTATCAACTCTTACCCAATTTTTCCATTTTTTTGAGGAACAACGCATTTATTTTGATGTGTTTTTTTTTTTTTTGTTTTTTTTTTTAAAGCCGTATTTATGAAGGAAGGCCTGCAAGTTTTAGTCATTTTTAAAATCTGTATCACTATTTATTTATCATCTTGTTAACACATTTGTAAAGCTAATCATGCTAGTACCACAGCATGGCAGTAATCAAAACAAGAAACAAATCGAGCGTATGTACAACAGCCAATGATTTACGCTGCTAACCTTAAAAGAAACATTGATTTTCTCATTTCTTTGAAGCATTCTTGAGAGAGAAATGATGCTCTGACCTTATTTATGGCACTGTCACTGATGGAATGCCCAGCACTTTATATCCCGATCATTTGAAAGGTTATGATGAACGCCAAGATTCTTTATGAGCTTTTCTGTGCCTTTTTGCTTTCATTTGCATTTCAAATATAATGTAACTAATAATAGGATCTATTCTAAAGGTCACTCGGATGAGCGCTCTGATAAAACACAAAATGAAAGTCCTACTTTCTATGTGGTATCTTTCCTAGATTGAGTTTCTGATCGCTCGCTAACTGACATTCCGCTGATCAGATTAAAAACCTGCAGATAGAAAAAGGCAGATTGCTTTATAAGTTTACAGCCGCTCTGCAGTCCAGGGTTATCAGTGGGACCTGCATCTTCATGTATAAGATATTACTGCACAGCAGCTAATGCTTAGCATCCATAACATTTTTAGTTGCTGATTTATTATAAAATAAAAGAATAGTTATGTGAATCTCTAACTCGGCTAACAGTTGAAAGGGAAATACATGTTCTGTTAAAAGCTTGAAATAAATGTACAGGGTGGGCCATTTATATGGATACACCTTAATAAAAATGGGAATGGTTGGTGATATTAACTTCCTGTTTGTGGCACATTAGTATATGTGAGGTGGGAAACTTTTCAAGATGGGTGGTGACCATGGTGGCCATTTTGAAGTCGGCCATTTTGAATCCAACTTTTGTTTTTTCAATAGGAAGAGGGTCATGTGACACATCAAACTTATTGGGAATTTCACAAGAAAAACAATGGTTTTAATGTAACTTTATTATTTCATGAGTTATTTACAAGTTTCTGACCACTTATAAAATGTGTCCATTGTGTTGGATTGTCAATGCAACCCTCTTCTCCCCTTCTTCACACACTGATAGCAACACCGCAGGAGAAATGCTAGCACAGGCTTCCAGTATCCGTAGTTTCAGGTGCTGCACATCTCGTATCTTCGGGCGCAACCAAACTGTCAAGCTAATGGCCACTGCCCCCACTTATAACTGGCCTTTGCAGCAAGGAGCACATAGAAGGGCAATGCATGTCAAAAAAAAACAAAGAAAACGCCCAGCTCAACTTATGACCAGCCTGCAACCAACCAAATTACCCTGTCTAAAAGTATGCGTTAAAAACAGGGTTTGCACACATTTGCAAATACACGTGTAAGCTGCAGAGCCACTTCATGGCACCCCAGTGTTATCTGCAGTCCTACTAACTCTAAATAATAAGATAATACTGGGGTGCCGTGAAGTGACTCTGCAGCTTATATATATATTTGCAAATGTGTGCAAACTAAACCCCTGTTTTTTTTTTTTGTTTCAAATATTTTATTTGTATATAGAAATACATACAGGTAGCTTGAACATTTCTCGTATGTTTAGATATTGTGATCACAATAAGTAACAAACATAAGAACGATAGTTATGCATAGACCTAACAAAATGTGGGTTGGACCCCAAATCGAAGATCTGAGTCTTTAGAGCTCGACTCTAGAACAGAGGGTGGATCAGACAGTGGAGTATTTCCTGAAGCTCAGTAGGGTTTGGTTAGTCTGTGATATATAGTGATAGGTTATTTTTGTTAAATGTGGTGTTCTAGTCGGGCTTGGTATAAAAAGAAGTGGGGTAATCTGTTAGAAATAGCGGGTTTCTGTTTCCTTTTGCCTTTTAGTTGGGTTCATTATTTAGAAGGGAATATTCTAGAGTCACTAGGAAATGTGTCCAGCATGCCCACTTGGCGCTGAATTTAGTTGCTTTTGTATTGTGAAGATCTGAAAATCTATTGTAAAGTGATTTAAGCATTTCCTTTCTGTATCATTTAGCTTTGTTCACTTGTATGCTGGTGTAGCAACTTGTAGGTTAGGTTGTTGAATAATGTGGTAAAGTCTCATCGCTACTTACCAAAATATCTGTACCTGCCCATTTCTCTTTCTTGCACTCTAACTACTATTGTTATGGTAACTCTAAGGCCCCGTTCACACCCGCGCGATTTTCTGCTTATAACTTGTAGCTTTAATATACTCAACAAACAAAATCCCATTCATTTCAATGGCCCTTGTTCACATATGAGCATTGAGCTTGTAGCGAAATGCTTGTTGCTCAAAGTACAAGAGCTTCTTTTAGGCAGATCGGAGGCACGTTGGCCCCATAGACTTCAATGGGAATGCTTGAAAATTGAGCGTTTTTTGTTGCATGTTTTCTGGCAAAAAAGCTACTCTTCACCCCTAATCTCCTTCCCCTAGTGCTTTCTATTGGCTAAAATAAAAACGCCTGAAGCTAGAATACACATGCTCGTAATACGCTTGCAAGACTCTCTAGTAAAAACACCTGAAAATTGCTCTGCTCAGGTGTGAACGGGACCTCAATGAGAGGTCCGTGTTATGAAAAAATGGCTGCATTCCGACTTTACAAGTGTTCACTAATAGAAATCGGTGGGGAATTAGGCTTTTGTGCTTTTCTTTTGCTATTTTCAAGTTTACTTCTTTAGCACCACACTTTTTTAATGTGGGGATTATATTCTTTCTTTTTAAATTTTAGGAAGCTGCTACCCTTGTCCAGTAACTGCTGATGTGAAATGTAACTGTGGCAACACTGTGCTGACTGTTCCTTGCGGCAGAGAGCGCAGTACTAAACCACCACGCTGCAAGGCTGAGTGCAGGTATATAAAGCTTTTTAACACCGTAATACATTTGTATGTAAAGAATTATTGCTGTTAATGTAACAAACGTTTGCATTGTCTTCCTTTTTAAGTCACCCTTCTACCTGCCATCATGAGACTAGAGAAAAACATAGGTGCCATTTTGGCCCATGTCCGACATGCCGACAGGTTTGTCAGAAAACCTTACAAAAATGCGGTCACCTCTGCCCTGTCCCTTGCCATGATGAAGCTCTAGTGAAAAAGAAAGGACTGGTAAGTAATTTACCTGTACATAGACCCTTAAACTGCATCTAAACCCTGGTTTGTCAAAGTAAGGTGCATCAAACTGCCATGGCTTTTATAATTAACCACTTCAGCTTCAGAAGGTTTACCCCATCCCCCTTCATGACCAGGCCATTTTTTTGTGATACAGCACTGCACTACTTTAACTGACAATTGTGCAGTCATGCAACACTGTACCCAAGTAAAATTTATGTCCTTGTTTCCCCACAAATAGAGCTTTCTTTTGGTGGTATTTGATCACCTCTGCAGTTTTTATTTACTATGTACTATAAAAGAAAAGACTGACAGTTTTGAGGAAAAAAAAAACAGTATTTTTTACTTTCTGCTATAATACATATCCAATAAAAAATGTAAAAAATCTAATTTCTTCATCAGTTTAGGCCAATATATATTCTTCTACATATTTTTGGTAAAAAAAATCCCAATAAGCGTATATTGATTGGTTTGCGCAAAAGTTATAGCGTCTTTTTATTTATTTTTTTACTAGTAATGGCAGCGATCAGCGACTTATAGCGGGACTGCGACATTGCAGTGGACAAATTGGACACTAAGTGACACTTTTTTGGGGACCATTGACACTAATACAGTGATCAGTGCTAACAAATATGCACTGTCACTGTAGTAATGACACTGGCAGGGAAGGGGTTAACATCAGGGGCGATCAAAGGGTTATAAGTGTTCCTTGGGAGTGCTTGCTAACTGTGTGGGGAGTGTTTTTACTGTGGGAAGGCAGAGATCCGTTTTTCTGCTTATCAGAAGCACATGATCTCTACCTTCCCTACTAACAGACGATCTTGCTTGTTTACATGGGCATACCACCGCTCTGCCTTTCTCGGGAATGATCGGCGGGTCCCTGCGGACATGGAGATCGCTGGACCCGTTGATTGGCTCCGCCTGTGTCCAATCACAGTGAAAGCGGGTTGCATGCAGCGCGCCTATCAAACCCTGAAGTGCAGGATAACGTACAGGTACGTGATTTTGCACAGGGGAGCCGCCTTGCCACCGTATATGTACAGTATACGGGCCATAAGAGGTTAAATATGTTTTCCTGTTTTTTTATCCTTTGTTGCGCCTGAGTGCTTGTTAGTTTCCTGTGTTTTCCTTGCAGTCACTGCATGTCTACATCCATGCACTCCATCAGTGGCTGCATGGCATATCTCAGGGAAAGTATCCTCCATTTTATATAGTAATATGACGTATTTCTTTAATTTGGTAGTTATTGAAGAAAGTTAACAGTTACTACACAGTAAGGGAAATGTTAGCAACATCTATCAACAAAGGGATGAATAGTTCACCAAAGAGAATTCTGCTGCATGAACATATTATAAAGCCAATTTAAAACTGGCAAAACTTTGGCAATACAGGGTTAAAATTCCCCATCATAAACAGTAGAATATACAGACTCAACTGTGCTAGGCGATGTCGAGAGGGATTCTAGAATGCCAAAGAAGTTATATCCTCCAGTTAGTTTTTTTATTTACTTCAAATGTAGTTTTAATCAGTGAAGTCAATATACAATATCCTAGACTGATCTCACACATGCATAGAAGCTTAAAGTGGTTGTAAACTCTGTTACACCACTTGTACCTAGAGGTAAGCCTATAATAATGCTTACCTGTAGGTACTGTAAATATCTCCTAAACTTGCTCAGTTTAGGAGATATTCACTGTATATGCTAGTGCCGACGTCACTGGTGCATGCACACTCAAGAAACGACCCTCTAGTGCCGTTTCTTTAGTGCCCCGTGCCGTGACCGGCGCCTCCCATGCCCGTGCCTGGGAGTGATGTCATTGCGGCTCTGGCCAATCATAGTGCCAGAGCCCGCAAACCCGAAAGTAGCTCCGGTGAAAGATGTTGGCCGTGTACTCGGTGTGCCGGAGCTGATTCAGGGCATCGTTCTAAGGTAAGTATTTCATAATGAGCTAGTATGCGATGCATACTAGCTCATTATGCCTTTGTCTTGCACGTTGGGTTTTTTTGGAGGTTTACAACCTCTTTAACCAAAGAGCAAAAGTCCTTCTTTGTGTTTTTTCATGGGAGGCCAACTTACAGGACTTAAAGTATTTTAACTTTAAGTATTTTAATTTTTATATTAATGTGTAATATTGAAGCTGTACATTCTGTATTGTGGTGTAGAGCATCAGTAGATATTAAAAAGTAGTAACCTGGGTGCTTATATGTATCTTTCATAGAACAGGTCATGCTGAGGGAACGGGATAGACAGTCGGATAAATCCAAACTTGTGTACAAAACAAATTCGTATTTGGTGTCTAATTATTCGTAAAGTGGTTGTAAACCCTTACATATACCCAGTGAAGGGACTATGCTCAGGTGATACACAGAGATTAAACCGACCCCCCCAGATAAATTGTACCTGTCTGTCTGCAGTCTTCTCTTCTCTACATCCATTGAAGGTACTAAATTTATAAGCTTCTCTGAGTGTTCAGAAAAAGGGCGTGGAGAGCTGAAGTTACACTCTGCAGAGCTTAGTGAGTAGAGGTCTGAGAGCTGATTGGAGGGAAGGGACACACCCCTCCACACAGCACATAGGAACAGAACTGAGGCTGTCAGTCTCAGTCAGCTGGCGGTCCCTCCCTGTCACCATTACTCTTACGTTCACTGACAGACGCAGCTCTTCTTATGACACATGGGTTTATGCTCATATCACTAGGAGTAGACTAGGCAAAAATAAAACAAAAGCATAGGTTGGCCCCTCCCAGGGGGCCGTCCTCACCTTAGCATATAATCCCCCTGCTCTGCATAGCGCATCAGTTTTTATTGCCTAGTGCAAGGAGTAGACCTGGTTCCCTATGGGATCTGCGGTCTCCTGAAGGTTTTTTCTGATGAAGACTGCTATCAAGAAGCCGGCTGGCGGTATAGAGGATATCTAGAATCCAAAAACTTTCCCCAGTCCGGCCAACGTCTATGTGAGCTACCCTTAGTGGGGGCAAGCCGCATAGCGCCCGTTCCGTGCGGGCGGCCAGTGGCTAATCCCACTAGAGCCCAGTGACTGGTTCTGTTCCTGTCCAGGGGCCTGGCCAGCAGCATGCCTCTCCGTGGGTAGGCAAGTCTGCTCCTTAGTGGGGACACATCTGGGGTGGTCATCTCCTCCCCCCCCTGCGCGAGTACCGCAACCCGCACTGACCGTTTGGAGACTGCATTTGGCGGTTCGCCGCCATTCGGTGTGGATCTTCGTTCGTTCGTCTGCTGACCGCGCCATTTTTCCGTAAGCTCGGCTTGTGTTGATGGCAGCAGCCATTGTTTGGTAGCCCATGCGATTTTCAGCCTGTCCTCTGGTGGCCCCCAGTGGTCGTTCTCAGTATTACAGGAAGTGATAAAAACAGCAGAAGCACTTCCGTTTTTGCTTGGACAACGTGGCTGACAGACAGCGGTGCAGGCTCTTGAAGTGCAGTGGATTTTTGGCATTGCTCATTCCGGTCACAGTGCTGAGGCATTTAAAACAGCAAGTATAGCTGGCTCTCCCTGGGTGCTGGTAGCGGTGGGTGCAATCCTTCCAGGTCTCCCTGGCTGATTGGTGGGGTAGAGGTGGTGGTCACACAGTGGGGGTGCCAGAAGTCTGGGATGTCAGAGGCCGGCAGTGCTATGGCAGGGGTACCTGCGGAGCAACAATCCACCCCGGGAACCTTGGTGTCCTTGGAACAGCTGAGGGCGTTATTTGTGGAGTTCTTTCCCCGGGTGGAGGACGCGATTCCTTGGGGCCCCAAAAAACGCCCGCCCCCCGTCATTCTTCGGGGGAGGATTCGGAACCAGAGAATGCCTCGGTGGTCACAGGAACCCTCGTGGACCTGTCAGAGGGCGAACTGATACCCTCAGACGGCGAAGGTGGTCAGGAGGCTCCATTTTCGCGCGACAAAGCGATAGTGGCTGCTTTGATCACTGATATCCGCGACTCCTTGCAACTTGACCAAGCAGGGGAGTCGCTTGAGTCCACACATATTTTGGATCGCTTAAGCCCTCTAGGTCCCCTAGGGCCTACCCTTATGATCAGGTGTTTGAACAGGCGGTGTTCAAGGAATGTCTACGGCCGCAAAATTCCTTTGCTTTACCCAAAAGCTTTGCTGTTCTCTACCCCTTTGAGGATAGCTTTACTAAGAGATGGGCTTCCCCAGCAGTGGACCCACCGGTGGCCCGTCTGAATAAGGCAAAGACCATTCCCTTGGAGGGGTCTCCGTCTTTTAAAGAGGCGGCGCACGGAAGCAGTGTCTAAGGCACTGTTCTTGTTGGCTGGGTCAGCCATGCGGCCAGCTCTGGTGGCTGCTATGGCGGCGCAATCTGTTCACAAGCACGCTGCCACACTGCACACTGGTTTAACATGTGAGTGTGCACAGGCTGAGGTGCAACGTGCACAACACTTGGAAGAAGGTCTCCGCTACATATGCGATGCGACTTTGGACCTGATTCCCATACTGTCAAAAATGTCTGTTTTTGCAATTGTTATCAGGCGGGTGCTGTGGCTCCGCTCTTGGTCGGGCGACCAGGCTTCGAAGAAAGCTCTTACAGATCTTCCCTTTCAGGGAGGGCGTCTGTTTGGCCCACAGTTGGATGAAATCATTAAGGATTTCACGGGAGGGAAGAGTACTTTCTTTCCGGAGCCAAAATGGCGGGATTTTCGCCGTAGGCAGGGCCCTGTTTCTTCAGGTCAGAAGAAGTTTTTTCGTGCACCCGGTTCAGCGGGTAAGGGCTTCAAGTCCGGTAAGGCTTCCGCTGGGTCCAGTAAAAGGCCCTGGCAACATAAGTCCGAAAAAACGAAGGATAAGTCAACCACTGCATGATGGGTTTCCCCCGCCCGACTCACGGGTGTGGGGCCGGTTGCTGGGGTTCGCAGACAGATGGGCTGCCCGGATCACCGATCGGTGGGTGCTGGAGGTGGTGTCCTCCGGGTACAGGATAGAGTTCATCTCTCTACCCCCAGAAAGGTTCTTCCCTTCGAACTTAAAACTCCCTCAGGGGCGTCGGGAGGCGCTTCTGGGCACCGTTCGGGCGCTTGCCGAACAGGGGGTGATTGTACCGGTACCCGCGGTGGAAAGATTTCACGGGTTTTACTCAAACCTCTTTGTGGTGCCCAAGAAGGGCGGTGTCAGGCCAGTTCTGGACCTGAAGGCACTAAACTGCTTTGTAAAGACAAAGAGATTCAGGATGGAGTCCATCCGCTCGGTCGTGGCCGCCCTGCACCAAGGGGAACTCCTGGCATCCCTGGATATCAGGGATGCGTATATTCACGTTCCAGTTTGTCACAGTCACCAGCGTTTTTTTCGCTTCGCAGTGGGAGATCTGCAGTACCAGTTTGTGGCACTTCCCTTCGGGCTGGCTTCGTCTCCCCGAGTGTTCACCAAGGCGGTGGCCCTGATGCTGGCACTGGTGAGACAGAGAGGTATCGCGGTGGTAGCATACCTCGACAATTTATTCCTGAGAGCAGAGTCAGCTGTGGCTCTAGAGGAGAACGTGATAATCACGGTGTCCACGTTAAAAGAATTTGGTTGGCTGATCAACCTGCAGAAGTCATCATTGACTCCATCCTACCGGCTGGAATACCTGGGTCTGATTTTGGACACGGTGCAGGCAAGGGTGTTTTTACCGCCGAGCAAGCTCCTGACATTAAAGGCAGCAGTGCAAACCCTGTTATCACGCCAGTGGTCCTCCTTACGGTTCTTTATGCGAGTGTTGGGGCTCATGCTGTCGGCTTTCGAAGCGATACCATACGCCCAGAATCACACTCGGCTCCTGCAGAAGGCGATCTTGTCGCAATGGGACAAATCTCCCCTATCCCTAGACTGATAAGGTTGGATCATCAGTCCCGAGGATCCTTGATTTGATGTATTCGGGCTCCAGCCCTAAAATTGGGAAAATGTTTTCTCCCCCTCAATTGGTCAATAGTAACGACGGATGCCAGCCTGTCGGGCTGGGGAGGGGTCCTGGGGCAGTTCTCTGCCCAGGGTCGTTGGTCAGTTCAGGAAGTTTGCCTTCCGATAAATGTACTGGAACTGAGAGCGATCAGGCTTTGTCTGTCCCGTTGGTCGGCGAGGCTGCGAGGCCTCCCTGTCCGGGTTCAGTCGGACAATGCCACGGCTGTGGCATATGTGAACCATCAGGGCGGAACGAGAAGCTCGGCAGCGTGATCCTTCGGCGGGCAGAACTTCACGTGCCAGCTCTCTCTGCAATCTACATTCCAGGCGTGGAAAACTGGCAGGCGGACTTTCAAAGCCGCCGGACTCTGGATCAGGGGGAGTAGTCCCTACATCCAGAAGTGTTCCGCCAGATTTGCCTCAAGTGGGGCACACCAGAGGTGGACCTCATGGCCTCCAGGTTCAATCACAAGGTACAGACCTTTGTGTGCAGAACAAGAGATCCATTGGTGGTCGCCTTGGATGCACTGGTAGCACCCTGGGGTCGGTATCGGCTACTGTACATCTATCCTCCCCTAAAGCTTCTACCGCGGGTTCTGCGCAGGATAGAAGCCGAGGGAATCCCGACAATCCTGGTAGCTCCGGATTGGCCTCGGCTTCCTTGGTACACCAACGTGGTGCGGTTGGTGACAGATGTTCTGTGGCGTCTTCTGCTTCGCGGAGACCTACTGTCTCAGGGGCCCATCTTGCACCCTGCTTTACCCTCGCTGGCTTTGACTGCTTGGCTATTGAGTCCCAGGTGTTGAGGGATAGGCGTGTCTCGGACTCCGTGATCCCTACTATGATTGAAGCATGTAAGGGTACTTCACGTAAGATTTATCATAGGACCTGGAAGGCCTATATTGCCTGGTGCGAGACGGGGTTGGAACCCCCGCTCTTATACAGTGTCCAGAGTACTGACTTTTTTACAGCAGGGACTGGACAAGAACCTGGCGTTAAGTAGGCTTAAGGGTCAGATTTCGGCACTGGCGGTTCTTTTTCAACGGCCCCTGGCATCACATTCGTTGATCCGTACATTTGTACAGGGTGTATGTCATGTGGCCCCTCGGATACGGTCGCCTCTGGCGCCGTGGGATTTGAATCTGGTGCTTTCTGTGCTGCAGAAGCCACCATATGAAAAGATCGGGGACATTCCCTTGCGACTGTTGTTGCAGAAAGTGGCCTTTTTGGTGGCTGTTACATCCGCTAGGCGGGAGTCCGAATTGGCAGCATTATCCTGCAACTCCCCTTACTTGGTCCTTCATAGGGACAAGGCGGTTTTGCGACCTTCCCCTTCGTTTCTTCCGAAGGTGGTGTCCTTTCATTTGAATGAGGATATTGTTCTTCCCTCATTGTGCCCGCACCCGTCGCATCCCAAAGAAGTTGAACTGCATTCATTGGATGTAGTGAGGGCTTTGCGGGTGTATTTGATTTCTACAGCTTCTTTTCGGAAGTCTGATTCTTTATTTGTGCTGATGGAAGGGTGGCCTCGTCAGCTACCATTTCTCGTTGGATCAGGAAGACCGTGACTCATGCATGAGGTTCGGGGCAAGGTTCCCCCGTTTCCAGTCACTGCTCATTCCACCAGGGCAGTTAGTACTTCCTGGGCGTTTAGACACCAGGCTTCGGTGTCTCAGGTGTGCAAAGCGGCTACTTGAGCCTCAGTGCACACGTTTACTAAGTTTTACAAGATTGATGTTTCAGCATCTTCGGATGCTGCCTTTGGCCGCAAAGTATTACAAGTGGCAGTTTAGACGCGGATGGCGCCGCCTGAGAGGGCTTTTTTGTTGGGTACTGTTGTTATAGTTTGCCCACCCCTCTTGATTGACACAGCTTTGGGACATCCCCATGTGTCATAAGAAGAGCTCCGTCTGTCAGTGAACGTAAGAGTAAAAGGGATTTTATTATAACTTACCGTAAAATCCTTTTCTCTGAGTTCACTGACAGACGCAGCACCCACCCCTCTGTGGAGTTTGTACGGCTTGATACGAACTGATGTGCTATGCAGAGCAGGGGGATTATATGCTAAGGTGCGGACGGCCCCCTGGGAGGGGCCAACCTATGCTTTTGTTTTATTTTTGCCTAGTCTACTCCTAGTGATATGAGCATAACCCCACGTGTCATAAGAAGGCTGCGTCTGTCAGTGAACTCAGAGAAAAGGATTTTACGGTAAGTTATAATAAAATCCCTTTTTTTCTTTTGGTGTCAGGAAAACATATCAGAAGTGATTCATGCTGATGGCAGAGGAATGAAGAAACAGACAGAAATGACACTCAGTGCTTTTAATGGAGACAAGTTTACACTATAGAGCGATATACTTTATTCGTATTTCATGTCTGAGGTTTACAGTCACTTTAACCTCTTTATAGAATTATTTGCGTAACAGCGTAAATTGTACATTACAAAGTTGGTAATTTTGTCAATGCAATTCTTTTTAAATGACATTTCTCTCTACACCTTTTGCTCAGCCCCAGCCAGCCGGTCCTTGGGAGCAGCCCTCTGAACCAGCATTTATCCAGAAGGCTTTACCATGTCCACCATGTCAAGTCCCTATACCAACGTGAGTATAAAGCACATCTTTATTAGTAAACTGATGCAGTTTGTCAGTCGTAAAAACACAGCCTGTGTCTTCAGTCCAAACCGCAACTTAGTTTTCACCTGTTGATTTTGCCAGTAGATCTGTTGATTTTCAGCTTCTTCAGGGTGACAACCCTGTTCTGCAGTGAAATAGCTGCAGTTTTGTCATCATATGGACATGTATTTGCAGATAGGCCTCAAGTGAGTGACAGAGATTAAAGTCAAAGCACTTACAAAAGTGTTTTTGTTGGCATTCCTGCTAAAAGTGTTTTAGTTTGTCCCAACTCTGAGAAATATCACTGCTGGACAGTGCGGTCTTCATGTAAATCTGAAGAAAAACAAATAAAAGCATGTAAAATTTAAAAAGGAATTCATATACTGAATAGCATAAGTATGAGTGTAGGCCTCATGCACACTGGGCATTTTTACAGCTGCTGTTTTTTTGGGCGTCTGGCATGTTTTTTCTACAGACAGTAAACACCCCGGCAGGTTATCCTATGTGTCCATGCATACATAGACTGTTAGCATTTTTTGGCAGGGGCGTTTTCAGGTTTTCAAACCCTAGAACTACTGTGTTTGAAGAGGAGTTTTTCAGCTGTAATGCTCTAATGCGGCTATGTGGCAATTATGAGCTGTTTTGAACCTTACGCTTTTGTGGGAGTATGGTTTTGCTAATAAAATGCCAAAGCTGCAAAGCTTGTGTCTTTAACGCGGCATTCTACAGCTAACACTCCTGGCGCTTTTATACTATATAGCAGGGGTAAGCAATTAACGGACCTCCAGCTGTTGCAAAACTACAAGTCCCATCATGCCTCTGCCTCTGGGTGTCATGCTTGTGGCTGTCAGAGTCTTGCTATGCCTCATGGGACTTGTAGTTCTGAAACAGCTAGAGGTCCGCTAATTGCATACCACTGCTATATAGTGTGCCATGGGGCCTTAAAGTGTATGTATAATCAAACCTTTTGTTTTTGGCTAAAGTTCTCTGTCAGGTATTTATTGCTGTCCTCGCTGGGTTGATTTACCTTCTCTGCTTGTCCTGGTGACCATTGCCATTGGGGGAGAAAGTGAGGAGAAACAAGAACATCAGGTGATGGTACATTTTTCCAATGGGGAGACTTGTTCTGGTAACCACTGTCTAATAGACGCAGGGATCTCCAGACTACGGCCCTCCAGCTGTTGCGGATTTACACATCCCATGAGGCATTGTACAATGCTGACATTCAGACATGACTAGGTATGATGGGAATTGTAGTTCCTGAACAACTTGAGGGCCATAGTTTGGGGACCCCTGTATGTATTCTCCCTTCTTATATAGAGAACTATTTCTCACTACCATTTGCATTTCAGTGGCAGGAAATCAAGGGAAATGTCCCCACATACAATATTTTTAATGATCGTGAGCTCTATGTATGATGTGACCATAGAGTATTTTGCAAGGCACGTAAATCGCTCATCCATTTTTCTGTAGTCTGCCATATGTACAGTTAATAATACATTGTAGTTTGTGTTATTGTCTGCCTGCTCTTTCTGTATTGATTTACATTTGGGACTGGTCTGTAGAAGAAACAGGTTCATGTTACCTTAATATCCTTTGCATGTTTTTTATTACTTCCTCTATGAAGGTTGTTTTATGATGATGAGATGTCTGGTCCTCGCTCTGTGACAAGTGCAACATGACTCTGCTTTAATGCTTCCAGATGTAGCCCTTGTTCTCCTTTTGCTTCATTGATCACCGGCTTCAGGAGAAGCCATTTTATAAATAACCCTGTGTTATCACTGTAAGTCAGTTTTAGGTCTAGACAGAATTAATGAAATATTTATTTTACCTGTGCAGTTTATTTTTTAGTCCTACGTTTATAACTATTGCTATGGGCCAAGGCTGAAAAAAAAATACATTTTAACAAAACATGATAAATTTACAGATTAATTTAATTTTGTTAAAAGCCCTGCTTTAGAGCACCCACCCAGTGTTGCCTTTTAAATATATATCACTAAAGTGCAGCGCTCAATAAATATAACATGTGCAAAGTATCATATAAATCTTTGCGCAAACCTTTCAAAGTCAACTGTACGAATAGTGCAAAAATGCAAATGTAATGCATTCAAATAAATAAAAGTTCACTGATTCAAAAACGGTAAATGAAAAGTTCATTGATTATTAAAGTGATCTTGTGCAAACAATGCAAACGTGTTGGTTTCTTGTTATGGATAAGCCAGTCTGATGACGCAGTGATCACACATCCACCACTGTGACACCTTCACCAGATATAAGATGGGGGCTTACCAGATGGCCAGCGACCTTCCTTACTCAGGAAGGTCATAAAGCGCTTTGTGGGATCCCTGATCCTCAGATGGGGGTCTAGAAGTATCTCTCAAAAAGCCTGTGTGTCACTGTAGTGAAAGATGATCCAGCACACCATCCCCGATAGAAAAAATATATGGGTCCTCAAAGCCAAGGTGGATATAAAACAGGGGGACCCCTCATAGTGTAGTATGGTCTCAACCAAGTATTAAAAAATCAGTGCACTTACATAAAATCACCGGTTTCTGGCTGCAAGTCTCACCACTTGAACCATTGCAATCCTTCAAACAATTCACATATCAAAAAACCTTTTAAATATTTTTAAATATTGGAGAGGGATCGGAAAAAAAAAAGGGCCAAGCAGGCATTGTTTAACAGTTTATTAAAGGATAGAAAAAGATACATCAGCAATGGCACTCATAAGCGGGTGTGGTGGGGGATGATGACAGTTCGCAGTGGATGGGAAGTCCAAGTGTGAACTGGGACTTTACCCATTATAGGAAGAAGGTAAGCTGTATAGAGGGATAGCCTGTATAGCCGCGATAGTTCCTTCCGTCGTTCGGATATCCGTCCAAAGTATGTATCTCCAGTGGGAGTGTAGAGAGGAGCTGTCAGTCTGCCTGCCGTGAGAGCCAATAGGAACACATTTTGGAAGCAAGCCACGCTTTCTTCATCAGCCTCATCAACCTTGTTTGGCTGAGCTTCTATGGATCACAGGAGTGCAATTGGTTTTGCATTCCTGTGACTTGTTTTCAGCAGAGAGCAGGCTGAAGTCTGCTCTCTGCTGACGTCACGGATATCAGTCCAGTCACCCCGTCATCCCAACAATGGGAATCTGGATCCGCCAGGTGCCTGGACTAACACCTGTCTCAGCCTCTCAACAAGCCGCTAAGAGCCTGAGACGGCCACTCCACCCCCTCCACAGCTCAGAGCTCCAGTGAGCGAGGAAGGAGAAAAGCAGAGAGCTGCGACTGACAGTCTACAGCTCTCTGCTCACGGAGCTCTTAAAACCGAGTGATCGGCAGTGTTTGATCACTTGGTTTTCAGTGCAGAGGCGCTGGAGGACAGATGCAGCACCAGACCCATGCTGCATCCACCTAGGTAAGTATGAATCTAAAAAAAAAAAAAAGAAACCCATACTTCTCTTTTAATGAATTTTGATGCACAATATAATACCCTATTTTTGCTTTACAATTGTGCACGCCTGTAGAATGGCGATGAATTATGGTACATTAAAGTCTCAATAGTCAACCCTATGAAAAGCCTTTACAGATTACCAGTTTAGAGTTACACAGGTCGTCTGGCACTAGAATTATTGCTCTCACTCTGTTCATGACCTCACGTGTGATGTGATCACCATTTACATATGTGTGCAGGATCTACATGCGTGATCGCACAGGGGGACGCGGTGCTTAAATTTTTTTTCAATTTTATTATTTTTTATTTAAACTTGCTTTTACACTCTCTTTCCTTTTTTTTTATTGATTGAACATTATTGATATCATAAGGGTGAACAACATCTCTTGTGGTAGCATGGGCCATGCTTATTAGACCTCACATCTCTCCTCTGCAAACCAAGATCGGCTTGTCGGCTGCTTTACAAGCCGGTAATGGCTGGCTTGTAAACAAACCGAAAGTGACCAAGTCCTTGTTGTTTCTGGTTTTTGACATCACGGAGCAGGAATGAAAGTGTATCCTGCACCACATGGCCCTGGTCACCTTGGTGAGATAAAGCCTGGAAAAGGAGGGGTGGGAGACCTCCTTCCACCACCTGTAAAAGTGATTGGTGGCTGTAGAGTCGCTTGATCACTTTTACAAGAAAGAAAATCGGCAGCAGAAAATTTTATGCCAGGATCATGGCTGCAGCTACAGCCATGATCTTGTCCAAGGACGCCACCGCTCCTATCAGTGGATGGGAAGCGGTTAAAATCCTTGTAAAATAAATTGATCACCCAGAGGGGAGCTGGTAACCGGTTGCTAGGCGGAGACTGCACTCCACTGTGTTAATGTAGTTAGGACTGTGTCTATCTGGCATGTTTGTTTCGTCAAATGACTCCCTGTTTGTGTTGCCTGAGGGCTCCCAGAAGAAACAGGCTGCCTTTTGATCCACAATTGCTAGGTGGATTTGGAAAAGTATTTCTTGTGTATACAACCTAAGAATTAACCATTTCTATGTCCTGTAATTTACAAAATAGATTAAGAAAATAGGATATCGTAATCGTACAGTAAAGGACTACAACTCAAACCTGGGAAATGGGAAATTAATTTCTCCTACACTCATGAAAGTTGATAACCGTTGCCAGCCTCATTGGTTGGACAAGAGTGTTTCAATCTTATCACTTGAAGGGGCAGCCCTGTGTGCAATTGTCACTTCAAAGAAGCTCAGGGACCAAATTTTGGCCCTGAGCCAGGAGCAATTTTGAGCTTGATTTTTGGCACGATTCTCTTAGACAGTCCTGGCAAAATTGTGTTGCCATTTAGGATGAATGGCAACCAATGCGTGTTGCGCAATTTGGTGCATTTTGGAATCATAGGAAGAATTGCAAACAATTCTGCCCGCGATTTCAAGTCGCCCATATGTGAATGGGACCTAAGAAGGAAATTATTCTGCACAAAAACTACAAAAATCCATCCTTTGGACTTGTGATGGTAGTGAAATACCAAGATATGTTTCACTCTACAGTGCTTCGATCCCCTGGAAGTTTGCCGCATTAGCTATACCTGTAAGTGAGACTTAATATAGTAGTGTACAAATCTACAATAGTGAGTTTAGTAAATAAGATGGGCAAGAAAAACCAGAGAAGCAATATTCTGTGTCACTCATAGCAAAAATCTGGTGACTGTGGGCAACACAGGGATATCCATTCTAGCTGTAAAATCACTTCACTTTGATGCATTCCTCTAAATATTTTAAACTTCGAAAATAGGTGACTCTCTTGAGAAATCAAATCTGACTTGAGCATTTTCACTTTATTGCTTATCACAATGGTTATTTGTTTCTTATACTCTTATTACATACTTTTTTCCCCCTTCTTTAATAATTTATTTTCCCCTTTTTCTCTCCCAGGGAATGTCTGGGCAAACATGAGGTAAGGTTATAAAGCTGCATGTTTATGTCAGTGGGAAGAAAGCATGTCTAGTTTACCTGGGCCAGACAGCTATAGTATGTCAATCAGCTGTTAAAGGCTAAGTTCACCTTTTGGAACATGTTGCATCTCCTCCCCCTCTCCCCGTGACAGCTGATGGGGGATCTTATCCCAATACCTGCTGTCACAATTTAAAAACAGCGTGGCCATGCGGGGCTCCGCCCAACGGCTGCATCATTCATTCTCAGTTTCCTGTGCTTTAATGCCTACAAGTACTATCCTCTATGGTGGCTGATGGCTTGTAGTGTGTGCTTTAATATTTTTTTTTTCTAAAAGGTGAATTTCTCCTTTAAGAAAATCATGGTCTTTTGATTTTTTTTTGATAACCCATAGGCGGCTTTGTTTAGCTTTCTATGCCTGAGAAGAACCAATGATTTCCATACAGTGTTTGCTGGAAAGTTGTCATGTGCGATTCCTTACCTTTCAAATTTGTTTGTTTTTTTAATTCGCTTTATTGGATTTATAAAAATGTTAAGGTACAAAACATAGCCATAGGGGCATACCCCAGCCAACATCGTGCATAACATAGTACAACTCGTAACACATCTTTTAACACTAACCACACGTTGTCCAGATTAACCGTAGGTAGGAGTGTGACAAGGATCAAGATTACCCGGCAGGATCTCCCTCCCACCTCTAGTGATGTTAGACAGTATCAACAACTGGTTTAGGTTAATGTTATATCATTCTTCTAGCTTATAACAATAAATAGGACCCCCCATACATCAGAATATAGCTTCTAGCACCTTTCTTGGCCTAGTGATTAATCATGTGCCGAATTCGGTTTTTAACGAATATTTCCAAATTCGGCAATTCTAACGAATCCGAATTTCGATTTTCCGAATTTTTCCGAAATTCAGTTTTTGTTTTCAAATTCGAAAATTTGGTAATCCGAAAACCGGCAAATCCGAATACCACAAATTTGATAATCTGGAAATCAAAACATTTCAAAAATAAGAACATTTGAAATAATAGCTAACTAATAAATAACTATTTAATTATAGGTGTTGAAATTTCCTTGAAAAATGTCATATTTAAGTTCACGAACAGCCAAATTTGAAAGGAAATTCCTATACCTATACCTATAATTGAATAATTATTTATTGGTTAGTTATTATTTCAAATGTTCTTTCTTATTTTCGAATTTCCAATTTTTCTGATTTTTTTCTTCTGAATTTCCAAATATCGAATTTTGGCATTTTCAAATTCGAAAATTTCCAATCCCGAAATTTTGAATGTCCAAATTCCAAATTTTTCGTATTTCCGAAAAAAAAAAAAAAAAAAAAAAAAGAGTGGAACGAAAACCAATGAATTTTTCGGCCGTGCACAAGCCTACTGGAGAGTAAAGAATACAATGGTGTCTGCATGTTATGCTTGAGATCCGAGTTGCTAGTTACTATTTGGACACCAGTATGTTTATTTCAAGTTTTCAGGAGCATCTGATGGTCATTTGTTATATTGTGCTGACATTTTACATCTGTTACACCGCAAATAGAGCCATTTACATCAGTCAATTCCCTGTGCGTACCATACATATGTACATTGAGGCCAGTTTGGGAATATTCCCATCAATCTATCAGTACATTTTGTACTGACATGTGTATCATAGTGAGAGGGAATCTGAGCACCTGGTGAAAGTCTACACAAATGAGCACACAAATTACACTGGGCCGGGACTCAGATCCA
Source organism: Glandirana rugosa (assembly GCA_018402905.1). Lineage (NCBI taxonomy): Eukaryota > Metazoa > Chordata > Amphibia > Anura > Ranidae > Glandirana > Glandirana rugosa. The sequence continues at coordinate 1,567,021 of BLSH010319913.1, read as the reverse complement.
GGACTCTGAGCTACCAGGCTAATCACTTGGCCCGCATGTAGCATGATCATCCTGTATTCACCATATGTGTTTCAATTCTGACTGTACAGTCTTTGTGCAATCTCCTTAAAATTTTCCAAAGCTATGTAATATCCTTTAAATTTGTATCCAGTGAAGCAGGCCATTGCACTACATAGGATATTGGTAGATTACTCATTCAAATTGTAAATTGTGTGGTAGGCTTTAGAGAGTCATGGTACACATAATATGCATATATGGACATGTAAACTCTTCAGTCTAATTGTGTTTTATTCTTTTTAGATAAGCCCATTGCCATGTCATTCTGCTGGTCCATTTTCATGTAAGAGGCCCTGTGGGCGTTTTCTTGCTTGTGGCAACCACACTTGCTTAAAAGAATGTCATAAAGTTACTGCGGATAATGATAACAAAGAGAAGGTAATGATTCAAGTCATTCTGTATTTTCTGATTTTTTGGGGGATTTATAGGAACTTCTTCCAATTCTCTTAAGCTAATCTAAAGAGACTGTCAAAGGCAAAACCTATAGCTGCTAAAGGTATAACGTGCAGGCAGCTAAAGGTGGCTACACATAATTGTAGCAGCCTTAGAAACCATCCTGTCAGCAAATGCTGTGCTCTTTCTGCAGGTAATTCCTAATGGTTAGCGAATTTTTGTTTTTAAACTGTGTCAAAAAAAAATTTATTATCTTGTTTACTGAACCCTAAGTTTCTGTAAAACAGTTCCCCTGTTTTTAGTTTTGACGACGTCCTTGGATCTCCTCTTACATGTATAGAAATCATCGAAAGGTTTAAGAGGACAGTGGTTGTTCATGGTACGCCTGTCCGTTTCGAGACTGTTAAGACTCAAGGCAATCTCGGACGGCTAATCGGTACAGGGATGTACAAGGATAACCTGGTATTGATACTACCTGTCCCAGCGATTGGTAATCCTTAATGGACGTCTTTCTCGTGTCGTAAACGAC
>BLSH010319913.1:1515908-1544057 GCA_018402905.1 Glandirana rugosa | reverse complement strand
GGGTCACCCTTGAATCAAGGGGGGACTATTGTTGAATTTGTTGAATTTTCTGCTTGAGTCCTAAGACTGAGCAGGATTTTTCCATTATTATAGTTCGGTTAAGTCATATGTCTGATTCTGGTATTTCAATGGAATGAAATATTTAAATGAAAAAATTAAAATAATATGTTATGTATTTACCAATAAAAGTGCCGCGGCCATTTATCTAGCCATATATATTGTTGTCAGTGTTTTCATTTGTATAAGTGGTTTGGTTTTGGGGGGGGCGGGGGAGTGGTGCGGCCTGCGCTCCCATGTGGTTTTCCCTCAGTGTGTCTTTGCTGCCATCTACAGTGACATAGGTACTTCAGACATGAAATACCCTTCATGCTGTCCACATCAGGTTTGTGAGTACCCAATGTTTTCTTTTGAGGTGTTTAATTAGTGTGCCTCTATTTAGCAGCACAACATACTTCTCTTGCCACGTTTTTGGGGTTGTGTTCGATATGTGCAAAGAGAGATCACACAAATACTTAAGTATAACATTTATTAAAAGTAATGACAGATACAGATAAAGATAAAGAAAATACCAAGAATACTTAACTAAAGGTGCTTGTTTCCCGCCATGGGTCCCTTACATGGCACAGGTGACTGGGACCAGACACTGGCCTCATGGCCGTTCTGGGTGAGACTACCTCATGTAGGTTTTGGCTGTGGTAATATAGAACTTGTGTAAGGAAAAAGACCCCCCCTAGCCAACACCCTGGTAAGCAACGATGTGACCTTCACATTCCTGAGGAGAGGGGGCTAGCTTGTCCATTCCATATAAGGCAGTTCAAATGCCAATAAGTTGAGTCATGCAAGGTAACCAGGATATTAGAGGCTATAATAGATAATTGTGAGGCCAACCTTAATAAGGAATATGAAATATGCAATTTCCCCAACAGTACTGCATACCAAACACTAGTGAAATGGTCCTGCGGGCCTCTCCAGCTCATGATCCATTAACCATTCCAGATTGGCCCACAGTTTCTTTCCTCAGAGACCTGACACTAAGTGACTGGATAATTGTTCTCTACTTGAGATCACAATCTTTTTTCAGAAATCTCTCTTATTTCCTTCAGGTAAGACCCCCTCATCTGCCTTATCTATCTCTACAGCTACGCTAGATGTTATGAACAAAATCCCTACCATAATAGCTGACAGAGTGCAGGGCTGTAAATGTATGTCTACTCCTTCCCTTCCAGATTCCCTGTCTGGCACTCCTGAAGTTGTGGCAGATGGCCTGTGGTATGTAAAGTATTGTGAACCCATTCATACCAACTGATATAGCGCCCAGGCCATTTTTATAGTGCCCAGGCCAATATACCATTTTTGGATCATATTGACGTGGTGCAAAATTGTTTAAAACTGGAACAAACTGTGGTTGAAACTACATTATTCGTCTGGGGGGAACAAAAAGTATATATCAAGCAGCTGTATGATTGTAGAGGACAAGATATATATATATATATATATGTAATTCGGCAAGGCAAGATGATGCAAAAAAAGTCTCTCCTGACTACTGACTCTACGCCTCATAAGTATATGTCTCGTCCAACCTGCTTAGAGAGCAATGATCTGCAGTGCAGCAGCTGATTGTCAGGGTTAACATCAATGAAAGTATGCTTGCAACAACATAACAGTCTCACCGCTCTTGTCGACTTGTGCGTCCTTAACGCCTCTGCGATCTGTGCAGGAATGTGGCTGCATCAGATTAAAATGTGCTTGTAACAAAAGTGTTATTAGCAGCAAGGCAGAGTGATACAAAACAGTCTCTCCTAGTTAATCACTCTACGCCTCATAGGTGTGTACTAGGTCCAGCCTGGTGGGGGAGCAATACTCTGCAGCGTTAGCAGCTGATTGACCATCGGCTCCAGTGGCAGCATGCTAGTCAAAGTAAATTGTATTCAATACAAGTCTTGCAACACTGTGTTAGTCTCACCACTCCTGCCTGCTTGTGTAACATTTTCTCCTCTGTGATGTATATGGGAGTATAGCTGCATCCGATACAAGTGTTTTCGCTTTTTGTCTCATGTACTGTATGTATTTTGAATGTGCCTCCCCAATATATGGCATTGGCACCGATAGAGATACCCCCCCCCCAAACTTTTCTTGGTAGGTTTTTTACATAGGCTTTCCATTTCATTCCTTAACAAAAAACACTCACTGTTCCTACTTAGTATGCCCCAGTGTTCAAAGTGTTTCTAAAGGGGAAAAAAAAATAACAGACGTTATAATTACCTGCTCTGTGCAATGGTTTTGCAAAGAACAACTCTTTGCTATAGGGGCACTTGAGCAGGCTCCGTTCACACACGGAGTGAAGCTCAGCCCCACCGCCTGCCCGCTACTTATTTGGCTTACTGGCTGTGATTGACAGCAGGAGCCAATGGTTCAAGCTGCTGTGTGAGCCAATGAGGAGAGCTAGACCCTGGAGAGATGCTGTTCTCTTGCACATCGCTGGATTGAAATTGGGCTCAAGTAAGTATGGGGGGCTGCACCTAGAAGGTTTTTACCTTTTTAGGGCATTGAAAAACCTTGAGCATTTAGAACCACTTTAAGGCTCAAGTTGATCCTTAATAAATATTCTACGCTAAATATATCACACTAGTTAAATTGTTACTAAACCCACAACTGTAAAATCAGTCTGTATATGCAGTAAATCATGCTTGTTATATTCACTGTGGAACCTAAGGGGTAATCCTCTGCATTGTGTAAAAATGCTGTTTAATCCTGTCTTCCCTGATCCTCCCCTTCTTACACTCTCCCCAATTCATCTGATAAGACAGAGCCTTTGGAGTCACTCTGCACATGCTCAGTTTGGTGTGTATTGCTAGAGAGATTTTTTTTTTTTTGGAGGGTGCATGTGATCAGCACTGGGCCAATCCGCACTGTCCAGAGGGTCAGGGGTCCTGTAGCCTCATAGGACAGTCAGAGTAGAATGAAAACTCCTCCTACAAGTTTTAACCAGACAGTGATAGAAGTCACAAGATTGCTATATACTGCTGATGAGAAAAGGTATTTAGCAATTTATATTTACTAAAATAATTGCATTTCCATGTTATTTGTGCTGTGGGAGACCAGATATAGTGAATACAGTGTTCCTGGGTGTAGTAACACTTTAAAACTATATCAGACAAACTTAAAATGTGGCAATCCCTTCCACAGACTCTCATAGGGGAGCATTAACCTAATCAAAATGATCTACCTCCCAAAGTTCTTGTGCATCCTACATTCAGCTGAGGTACACAGTACAGTGAATGAACACTTTTTTTTCTATACACACTACTTTTTTCATTTATCTGGAATGGGAAAGTGCCACCAGTTCCTGCCCAGTCTATTACAGAATGACAGCAGCGGGAACCTCTCATCCCTCCTGGTGGGTGTCATATGATGTCCTCCTGGTCTCAGCACGCAGTGCGGCAACAAAGCCCAACCCTGATTAGGGCAAAGAGCCAATGCAAATGACTCTTTACCATGTGACTGCCTGTGTCCAATCACAGCTGGTCACATGTGGTGTTCTCATTCACACTGCTCGTGCGCGCCCCCAGGAGTGTGCAGCGTGGTGATCGGGTATGAGGCGTGTTCCTCGGACACAGCCCATACCCAATCAGGGTAAAGCGCCAATAAAATTGGCCCTTCACCACGTGACTGGCTGTGTCCAATCACAGCCGGTCACAAATGTCAAACCACGGTAACTCGCTGTTACCGAGTTCTCCTCATCGATCCAGTGTGAGAAGGAGATTTGGAAACAAGTGTGTTACCGTTTACAGTGTACAGTATTGTGCCCTGATTGCCCCAAAATAAAGAGGACCTGTCTGTGAGCCCATCAGATTACCTGTCTCCAGCCCAGACTACCCAAGTACCTGTCTGCAGCCCATCAGAGTACCCGGGTACCTGTCTGCAGCCCATCAGAGTACCCGAGTACCTGTCTCGTGGGGTCATTTTGTGTGCGTTTCCATTGTCATGGTGCTCCAGGGCCTTTGATTGGTTGTCAAGAAATTAGATGAGTAATTTATGCTCCTAGAAAGCCTAAAAGTGCTACTTGGATGTTAGGCCTCTGTATGTGGCCAGCCTGTGTAAAAGTCTCACACGTGGTATCGCCATACTCGGGAGGAGTAGCAGAATGTATTTTAGGGTGTAATTCTTGCAATGTACATGCTATGTGTTAGAAATATCTCATAAATGTAACTTTTTGTAAAAAAAAAAAAAAAGTTTTCATTTTCTTTCCACATTTTCCAAAAACTTGTGGGAAAAAAATGACCTGTTCAAAGACTCATTATGTCTCATAAATTATATGTTATTAAAGATGTTTTCTTTCCAAAATGAGGTCATTTTGTGGGCGTTTCCATTGTTCTGGTGATCTAGAGCCTTCAAAAGTGTGATAGGTAATCGGGAAATTAGACGTGTAATTTATGCTCCTAGAACACCTGGAGTTGCTACTTGGATGTGGGGCCTCTGTATGTGGCCAGGCTTTGTAAAAGTCTTTCACATGTGGTATCGCCATACTCATGACAAGTAGCAGAATGTGTTTTGGGGTGTCATTGCAAGTATGCACATGCCATGTGTGAGAATTAACTTAAAATGACAATTTTATGTAAAAAAAAAAAAATAATAATTTCCCATCCCTCTTACTAAATATCTTGGATTGTCTACTTTCCAGAAAGGGGTAATTTGGGTCCTGATATTTCCTGACATTTCAGGGCCTCAAGAAATGAGATAGGCCATCAGTACATCAGGTGTGATCAATTTTCAATGATTTATACCATAGCATGTAGACTTTATCACTTTCACACAGGCTAAATAATATACACTAATTTGGATTATTTTTACCAAAGATATGTAAAGCAGAGCTTTTTTTCTGCCGGAACGGCGGAGTGAGCTGGCATCCGCATGAGCCAACGCTGCTCCTATAGTTCCGGCTGCAGCCTTAAAAGTGGAGGGCGGAGTGATATCGCCTGCACTCCGCCTCTCCCTTTAGCAGACTGGATGTTCCTTTTGTGAGGAAACATTGCCATGTGGTGTGATGTCCTATCCTACCCTGCCCTGCCCTGAGACTCCTGAGACCCTGTTTAACTGTTAGTGTTGCTGCTTTTTGGATATGTGGGCTGTCTATTAATGCGGCTGCCAGGATATCTGTGGACTGTCTCTTGCTGGATATATATGGGACTGTCTCTTGCTGAATATAGAGTTTGTTCCATATATATTTGGACACAGGCACAATTTTCATACTTTTGACTCTGTATGCCACCAGAATAAAATTAAAACGAAGCAATCCAAATAAATTTGAAGTGCAGACTTTCGTCTTTAATTCAAGGGGTTGAACATAATTATTAAGTACAAATTGCAGGAACTGCAACCATTTTTATACACAGTCCCCCCATTTTCAGGGTCTTGAATGTAATTGGACAAGTGAATATAATCCTAAATAAAATGTTCATTTTTAATATTTTATTGATAATCCTTTACTGGCAATGATTGCCTGAAGTCTGGAACCCATGGACATTACCAAAGACGCGGTTTCCACCTTTCTGATGCTTTGCTAGGCTTTAACTGAAGCTGTCTTCAGTTGTTCTTTGTGGGTCTTTCTGCCTTTAGATTTGCCTTCAGCAAGTGAAATGCATGCTCAATTGTGTTGAGATTAGGTGATTGACTCAGCCATTGCAGAATATTCCACTTCTTTTCCTTCAAAAGCTCCTGGGTTGCTTTTGCAGTGTGTTTTGGATCAATGTCCATCTGTACTGTAAAACGCCGTCCAAGCAACTTTGCTGTTCCAAGCCTTCTCCCCACTTTTTCTTCCTGTCATTCTGGTGCAGATAATCTTAGTTTCACCCGTCCAAACAATGCTTTTCCAGAACTGGTCTGGCTTTTTTAGATGTTTTTTGGCAAAGTCTAATCTGGGTTTTCTATTCTTCAGGATTATGAAAGGTTTGCACCTTGTGGTGGACCCTCTGTATGTGCTCTTGTGAAGTCTTCTCTTGATTGTACACTTTGACATTGATACGCCCACCTCCTGGAGAGTGCCCTTCACTTCTCTAGATGTTGTGAATATGTTTTTCTTTACCATAGAGCGGATCCTGAGATCATCCACATTCCAGGCATTTTTATGTTGCTGAGCTCACCAGTGCGTTCTTTCCTCAGAATGTACCAAACTGTTGATTTGGCCACTCCTAATGTTGCTGCTATCTCTCTAATGGATTTGTTTAGTTTTTGAAGCCTTACAATGGCCTGTTTTACTTGCATGGACCGCTCCCTTGAACGCATGAGGTACGTTCACAGCACAAGATTCCAAATGCAAATACCACACTTAAAATCAACTCCAAGCCTTTTACCTGCTTAATTGATGAAAAAATAAAGGAGTAGCCCACACCTGGTCATGAAACAGCTTTTCATTCAATTATCCAATTACTTATGGTCCCTTGAAAAAGGGGGGGTGGCTATTCTTAATAGCTGTAATTCCTAAACCCTTCCTCCGATTTGGATGTACATACCCTCAAATTAAATCTGAGTGTGCCTTTTCAGCCCATATGCATTATATAACTATAGCTTGAATATGTTTTGGTAAATACCTGAAAAAAACTTGGTGTGCTTATGTACAAATAGATATGGACCTAACTGTATATGGGGCTGTCTCTTGCTGGATATACAGTATCTCACAAAAGTGAGTACACCCCTCTCATTTTTGTAAATATTTTATTACATGTTTTCATGTGACAACACTGACGAAATGACACTTTGCTACAATGTAAAGTAGTAAGTATACAGCTTGTATAATAGTTTAAATTTGCTGTCCCCTCAAAATAACTCAACATACAGCCATTAATGTCTAAACAGCTGGCAACAAAAACGAGTACACCCCTAAGTGAAAATGTTCAAATTGGGCCCAATTAGCTATGTTCCTTTCCCGTTTTCATGTGACTCATTAGTGTTACAAAGTCTCAGGTGTGAATAGGAAGCAGGTGTGTTAAATTTGGTGTTATCGCTCTCACTCTCTCATACTGATCACTGGAAGTTCAACATGGCACCTCATGGCAAAGAACTCTCTGAAGATCTGGAAAAGAGAATTATTGCTCTACATAAAGATGGCCTAGGCTATAAGAAGATTTCCAAGACCCTGAAACTCTGCTGCAGCACGGTGGCCAAGACCATACAGCGGTTTAACAGGACAGGTTCCACTCAGAACAGGCCTCGCCATGGTTGACCAAAGAAGTTCAGTGTACGTGCTCAGCCTCATATCCAGAGGTTGTCTTTAGGAAATAGACGTATGAGTGCTGCCAGCATTGCTGCAGAGGTTGAAGGGGTGGGGAGTCAGCCTGTCAGTGCCCAGAGCATAATCCGCACACTGCATCAAATTGGTCTGCATGGCTGTCATCCCAGAAGGAAGCCTCGTCTAAAGATGTTGCACAAGGAAGCCCACAGTTTGCTGAATACAAGCAGACTAAGGACATGGATTACTGGAACCATGCCCTGTGGTCTGATAAGACCAAGATAAACTTATTTGGTTCAGATGGTGTCAAGCGTTTGTGGCAGCAACCAGGGGAGGAGTAAAAAGACAAATGTGTCTACAGTCAAGAATGGCGGTGGGAGTGTCATGCTCTGGGGCTGCATGAATGCTGCCGACACTGGTGAGCTACAGTTCATTGAGGGAACCATGAATGCCAACATGTACTGTGACATATTGAAGCAGAGCATGATCCCCTCCCTTCAGAGACTGGGCAGCAGGGCAGTATTCCAACATGACAACGACCCTAAATTAGACATTAATGGCTGTGTGTTGAGTTATTTTGAGGGGACAGCAAATTTACACTGCTATACAAGCTGTACACTCACTACTTTACATTGTAGCAAGGTGTCATTTCTTCTGTGTTGTCACATTAAAAGATGTAATAAAATATTTACAAAAATGTGAGGGGTGTACTCACTTTTGTGAGATACTGTATGTGTGGACTGTCTCTTGCTGGATATATATGTGGACTGTCTCTTGCTGGATATATATGTGGACTGTCTCTTGCTGGATATATATGTGGACTGTCTCTTGCTGGATGTATATGTGGACTGTCTCTTGATGAATATATATGTGGACTGTCTCTTGCTGGATGTATATGTGGACTGCCTCTTGCTGGATGTATATGTGGACTGCCTCTTGCTGGATGTATATGTGGACTGTCTTTTGCTGGATGTATATGTGGACTGTCTTTTGCTGGATGTATATGTGGACTGTCTTTTGCTGGATGTATATGTGGACTGTCTTTTGCTGGATATATGGAGATATCTGGAAGTGCCTCTGAGATTACTTTGGTAAGCACTGGATATTTCTAGTGTTTTGTACATTTTACAGCTGTGCTTTCTTTTAACAAATTCCACATAAAGATACCTTATATATCCCCCCCCCAAATTATACTTGGCTCCCTGTTCTCTAAAGGGGTGGTGCTGGATGTGTAGGGGTAGAGACAAGGGGTGGTCCTAGGGGGCAGTTCTAGGGGGTGGGTAGGAGCGGTTCTAGGGGGCCAATAGGGGTCATAGACAGGTGTGACCTAGGAGAGGAGGGTGAGTTCCTGCACCTTTTCTCTGAGAAAAAAGCCCTGTATAGCAGTTTAAATCTTGGCCCAAATGTATGAACAGAAACTACTTATTTGCAAAATTTTATAATAGAAGCTTTTTTTTTACACTTGTCAAACATATAAACAAAATGGTATATTTAACAGGTCAAGCCTTAAGGCTTTTTCATAACATGAGGCATTGTCCTTCACTCTCCATTGCTGTTGCTTACATGTCTCTACTTTTCCTTGTGGAGTACATACTATTTTCAAGATGCTACTTTGCAATGTTCTTGTCCAGCTCTACCTGGTGTTACCTACTGTGACTTACTGTTCTGCTCCAGTGTGGTCACTTAATTTACCGTTACTGGTTGTTTCAACTCCTGTGAAATCACGAACACTGATGTTCCACATGCCATGATCTTGGATCATGGTCAGGTTTTCCAAAAAAATTAAATAAAAGGACAAAGGTTTTTGTATTTAAAGTATAAGTTCACCTTTACAGAAAATATGTAAGGTGAACTTACACTCCCTCCCCATCGCACCTGGTCCCACTGACCTGGAGCCCAGCGATCACCCGCTTTGACACATCAGATCGGCGCTTTACCGGTCTGGGGATTTAAAATCCCCACGGCTTTCTCTCCTCTTCTTCCCTGCTAACAGGATGGGCTACGTGGATTCTGATTGGTCGGTGCCGCTCATGTGACCATCCCTTACGAGGTACGTATAGGAGATTAAGCCGAGGGGATTTCTAAGCCCCAGATCGGTAAGGCGGCTATACACTATTTCCTAGCGGGTGATCGCTGGACTCCAGGTCGGCAGCACGGGGGGATGAGGAGGGGGTCCAGTATAAGTTCACCTTACAGGTTTTTCTGTAAAGGTGAACTTGCCCTTTAAGCTTAATCAGAAATATCCTACTGCATAAGGTCTTATTTAAATGAGCATATGCAACATGTTTAATGTCATGTGAAATCCTTTCTGCTTGAGTTCCTTCAAAGGTGCTTGACTTGCTTGTGACCTCCTTTTAACCTTGAAAAAGCCTCACTCAAACTACGGTTGCATTACTTTTGACTTGTGGAGGGTTAAAATTGTTTTTTTTTTTACATTAAACTCTTCAAGGATGAGCAACTAGACCAAAACTAAATACTTTTGCCTATTCATAATGATGTCGTCATGGCACATTTTCCGAGTAGCAGAGTTCAGTAAAATCTTTCATATGAAACCAATTGTTACATTTTCACCTACAAAGCTCACTTGGAACTATATTTTATTTTGTTCGAAATCCCCAAATGTGAAAACCTCATAGAAACATGTAACACCATTATTTATGTTCATGTTTTTCTCTGTAAAAAATGAAAGACTTTCACCGTCATTCAATTCAGAATACCATGCTATGGAAAGAAAGCTTCCAAACTCTACATATGTTGTGTGCCGCAGTCCTAAATTTTATTTTTTATTAAAACAAGATAGAAACGTGTAAAATCACTGTGGGAACCTTCTCTTTATCTGTTGGCAAGATAGATTGTATCTGAAGATACTAAGATCAGGTTTTCATTAGAATTGCTGCTTTTCCTATCAGAGGGAGTATCGCTCCTACAACATTGTTGAAGATGTCATCTATAGATTTAACAGGTCTTAACCACTTCATCCTCGGAAGGATCTCCCATTTTAGGACCAGAGCACTTTTGCGATTCGAAACTGCGTCGCTTTAACTGACAATTGCGCGGTCGTGCGACGTTGTACCCAAACAAAATTTGTGTCCTTTTTTCCCCCACAAATAGAGCTTTCTTTTGGTGGTATTTGATCACCTCTGCATCATTTGTGATCACCGCTATAAACAAAAAAGCAACAATTTTGCAAAAAAAAAAAACAATATTTCTTACTTTTTGCTAAAATACAAATAAAAAAAAAATATATAACAAAACAAATTTATTCATCGGTTTTGCCCGATTTTATATTCCTCATATTTTTGGTCAAAAAAAAAAAATCGCAGTTGGCGTTTATTTATTGGTTTGCGCAAATTTTTTTTTTTTACTGGTAATGGCGGTGATCTGAGATTTTTATTGGGACTTTGATATTGGGGTGGACATGTCGGACATTTTTGACACTTTTTTGGGACCAATGACATTTTATACATTGATCAGAAATTTAAATATCCACTGATTACTGTATAAATGTCATTGGCAGTGAAGGGGTAAACCTGCAGGGGGAGATCTAGGGGTTAACTGTGTTCCATAGGTGTGTTCTAACTGTGAGGGGGCTGGGCTACCATGGGCATAAGAGATCTAACTGATCCCAGTGTCAGGGATCAGTAGATCTCTTACATGCCCACTGACAGAGCGAGGAACCGCCGTGTTTACATTGGAGGAACCCTTTTCTCTCTCTCTGCCAGGTCATCGCGGGTCCGCCCGAGCCGCAGGCACACTCCTCCAGAGTGCGGCGAGCCGCCGCTTATATATGGCAATTCACGCTACAGCGCCACTCTGCAGCAGTAAATATACAGTACGCGGTTGGGAACCAGATAAATGCTATTGTGTTTCACACACACACACACACACACCTCTTATGAGATGTATGTTTTAGTACAGAAGTGAATAATTAGAGTCTTTCCACATGGTACTAATGTATGAGCACCGAATGTTCCTGGCAGAAAGTTCCTGCTCAAAAAAACACGAGTATGGACCATATAGTGCATGTGTTTACACGCTTATATTTGTGTAAAAATTCTTCTAGCTAGAACATAATCGAACATTGATTTTTATATTTTTTTTGTTACTGATCTAAACACTAGTTTAGGTCCAGTGAAAACAATGGGCTGCAATACAGATCAGAAGGGTAAAAGAAAAACCCTGTACATTTAAAAATGTGGCATTTTTGTGCAAGAGCCCTTAAGGTCATCCTCCAGAAGATTCTCCTGTCCAGCCATCTTGTATATGACTTGTTTTAGAACCTACAGAGACAGGGATGGGGAGTTGCTAGGAAGTAAGAAATGAATTATTATTCCATGTGCAATCACAGATCCCACTTACAAATGACCGCTCTGGGTCTCCCCTAACATTTAGGAAATGATCACCAGATTTCCCAATGTTTTCAACATGGCAGGCAATCTTATGGTAATCACATGCAGGATATACAGTGCTCATAAGTTTACATACCTTGGCAGAATTTATGATTTCTTGGCCATTTTTCAGAGAATATGAATGATAACACAAAAACTTTTCTTTCACTCACGGTTAGTGTTTGGCTGAAGCCATTTATTATCAATCAACTGTTTTTACTCTTTTTAAGTCATAATGACAACAGAAACTACCCAAATGACCATGATCAAAAGTTTACATACCCGAGTTCTTAATACCGTGTATTGCCCCCTTTAACATCAATGACATCTTGAAGTGTTTTGTGGTATTTGTGGATGAGGCTCTTTAACTTCTCAGATGGTAAAGCTGCCCATTCCTCTTGGCAAAAAGCCAAGAGCCAGGGTGGCTCAATGATATTGAGGTTAGGAGACTGAGATGGCCACTCCAGAACCTTCACTTTATTCTGCTGTAGCCAATGACAGGTCGACTTGGCCTTGTGTTTTGATCATTGTCCTGTTGAAATTTCCAAGTACGTCCCATGCGCAAATTCCTGGCTGATGAATGTAAATGTTCCTCCAGTATTTTTTGATAACATGCTCCATTCATCTTGCCATCAATTTTGACCAAATTTCCTGTGCCTTTGTAGCTCACACATCCCCAAAATATCAGCGATCCACCTCTGTGTTTCACAGGCCTTGTTGACTCCTCTCCAAATGTAGAGTTTATGGTTGTGGCCAAAAAGCTCAATTTTGGTCTCATCACTCCAAATGACTTTGTGCCAGGTTTGAGGCTTGTCTCTGTGCTGTTTGGCGTATTGTAAGCTGGATACTTTGTGGCATTTGCGTAGTAGTGGCTTTCTTCTGGTGACTCGACCATGCAGCCCATCTTTCTTCAAGTGCCTCCTTATTGTGCATCTTGAAACAGCCAGACCACATGTTTTCAGAGAGTCCTGAAGTTATTTGTAGGTTTTTCTTTGCATCCTGAACAATTTTCCTGGCAGTTGTGGCTGAAATTATAGTTGGTCTACCTGACCGTGGTTTGGTTTCAATAGAACCCTTCATTTTCCACTTCTTGATTACAGTTTCAACACTGCTGATTCACATTCTCAATTCCTTGGATATCTTTTTATATCCCTTTCCTGTTTTATACAGTTCAACTACCTTTTCCAGCAGATCCTTTGACAATTCTTTTGCTTTCCCCGTGGCTCCAGAAACGTCAGTGCAGCACTGGGTGAAAGATGCACGGGTCTGTCAGGAGTCCAGAAACTCATTGACCTTTTATACACACACACTAATTACAAGCAAACAGATCACAGGTAAAGATGGTTACCTTTAATAGCCATTCAAACCCATTTGTGTCAACTTGTGTGCATGTTATCAGGCCAAAATCACCTGGGTATGTAAACTTTTAATCAGGGTCATTTGGGTAGTTTCTGTTGTCATTATGATTTAAAAAGAGTAAAAATAGATGATTAAAAATAAATGGCTTCAGCCAAACACTAACCATGAGTGAAAGAAATGTTTTTGTGTTATTCATATTCTCTGAAAAATGGCCAAGAAATCATAAATTCTGCCAGGGTATGTAAACTTAAGAGCACTGTATATTTATGTGTGTGTGTGTGTGTGTGTGTGTGTGTGTGTGTGTGTGTGTGTATATATATATATATATATATATATATATATATATAGTTAGTATCTCACAAAAGTGAGTACACCCCTCACATTTTTGTAAATATTTTAATTCTACCTTTTCATGGGAACACTCAGGAAATGATAGTTTGCTACAATGTAAAGTAGTGAGTGTACAGCTTGTATAACGGTGTAAATTTGCTGTCTCCTCAAAATAACCCAACACACAGACATTGATGTCTAAACCGCTGGCAACAAAAGGGAGTACACCTCAAAGTGAAAATGTCCAAATTGGGCCCAATTAGCCATTTTCCATCCCCGTTGTCATGTGACTCGTTAGTGTTACAAGGTCTCAGGTGTGTGAATGGGGAACAGGTGTGTTACATTTGGTGTTATCTCTCTCACTCTCTTACTGGTCACTGGAAGTTCAACATGGCACCTCATGGCAAATAACTCTCTGAGGATCTGAAAAAAAGAATTGTTGCTCTACATAAAGATGGCCTAGGCTATAAGAGGATTGCCAAGACCCTGAAACTGAGCTGCAGCACGGTGGCACCATACAGCGGTTTAACAGGACAGGTTCCACTTAGAACAGGCCTCACCATGGTTGACCAAAGAAGTTGAGTGCATGTGCTCAGCGTCATATCCAGAGGTTGTCTTTGGGAAATAGACGTATGAGTGCTGCCAGCATTGCTGCAGAGGTTGAAGGAGTGAAGGGTCAGCCTGTCAGTGCTCAGACCATACGCCGCACACTGGATCAAATTGGTTTGCATGGCTGTCGTCCCAGAAGGAAGCCTCTTCTAAAGATGATGCACAAGAAAGCCCACAAACAGTTTGCTGAAGGCAAGCAGACTAAGGACATGGATTATTGTAACCATGCCCTGTGGTCTGATGAGACCAAGATAAACTTATTTGGTTTAGCTGCTGTCAAGCATGTGTGGCAGCAACTAGGTGAGGAGTACAAAGACAAGTGTGTCTTGCCTACAGTCAAGCATGGTGGTGGGAGTGTCCTGGTCCTAGCTGCATGAGTGCTGAGGACACTGGAGTGCTGCAGTTCATTGAGGGAACCATGAATGCCAACATGTACTCTGACATACTGAAGCAGAGCATTAGCCCCTCCCTTCGGAGACTGGGCCACAGGGCAGTATTCCAACCTAATAATGACCCCAAATACACCTCCAAGATGACCACTGCCTTGCTAAAGAAGCTGAGAGTAAAGGTGATGGACTAGCCAAGCGTGTCTCCAGACCTAAACCTTTTTGAGCATCTGTGGGGCATCCTCAAACGATAAGTGGAGGAGCGCAAGGTCTCTAACAGCTCCGTGATGTCATCAAGGAGGAGTGGAAGAGGACTCCAGTGGCAACCTGTGAAGCTCTGGTGGACTCCATGCCCAAGAGGGTTAAGGCAGTGCTGGAAAATCATGGTGGCCACACAAAATATTGACACTTTGAGCCCAATTTGGACATTTTCATTTAGGGGTGAACTCACTTTTGTTGCCAGTGGTTTAGACATGATGGCTGTGTGTTGAGTTATGTTGAGGGGACAGCAAATTTACACTGCTATACAAGCTGTACACTCACTACTATATCTATATCATATATATATATATATATATATATATCTAGCAAAAAATACTTATTTTAACTTGTAAACAACAAGTGTCAGAAAAAGTTTTAGCCCTTAAGTGGTTAAACTGACCTCATTTACAGACTGAAGCCCATCCCTTTGATCTTAAAGAACTAGATGTTACAATGTTTCTCTTTATCTCTGCCTAAGTGATGTTGCGATAAACTTGGCAGGTTGCCTGTTTTTTTTTTTTGGTTTTTTTTGACAGCTGTCAGCAGTGAGCAGAAAATGGCTCTGCACTGAATGGAGGAAATGCTGTTTTAAGATCGTGAGGGGGGTTGAATCGTAATCTCGATTCTTTAACAATTAATTGTGCAGCTCCACGATCTACTCTGTAAAAAAAAAAAAAAAAATGCCTATACTTTACTATTATTAAGCCGCTCTGGTAAATCACATGATCTGGTCCCAGCGCCTACTTTAGTGTAGAGGAGGAACAGCCGACAGCAGATGCCCTGTAGTAAGGCTACGGGTAACTTAATCGGCCAGGCTCTGTAGCCTTTGTTGCTGCCTCTCCTACACTGATATACTAACACAAAAAACCCTCTGTTTGGGACTTTTTAGGGCATGAATTCCACAGAACAAATCAGACAATTATAAAAATCTCCTATTTTTATTGTACGAGATGCATAAATACATAATACAATGATATTTGTGTCAACAATACATATCTAGACCAGACCACTTATTGCAACACTCATGTACAGAGTGCTACCCAACGCGTTTCGAGGTCATGCGTCGTTCCTCTTCTTCAGGGGAAAAAAGTGGTAATATATTGGTTACTATCTATGATAGAAAAGGGAGAAATACGTACAAATGTATAATAAAACAGATATCGGTACATACAGCATATCACAAATGTAAATATAACTACAAAAGTCTGAAAATAACGTGGTTAACAACCGGTTGGAAAAATTAGTAGTAGGCATAATCTTCTTTGTGGAATTAAACACTATATATAAGAGACAATTGCTGCTGCAGCAAGCCTTGGGCCATCCACCAGGAAGGGAGAGCACCCACAAATCCCAGGGCTTCACTCGAATGGAAGAAGAGGAGGGGGGATGTATCTGGGGGGGTCCCACAGACCAAGTCCCAAACGCACCCCTGGTAGTGTATATCAATTAATACCGTATAGTGTGCTTAAAGAGGTGGGGTCTGATGTTAAAACTATGGTGCTAGTCTGGTGTGTTAGGTAGTGATAATTGTGTAACAAGAAAATATCAAATAGCAAGGTCTTTTAGAAAATTTAAGTGATCCCAGATCGCAACCAGAGGTTCAGTCCATCAACGGGTCCCCTATGTGCTCAGGGAGACTAGCACCATCTGTAGCTTGTGCGTCCAAGAGTGACCCTCCTATATGGCCGCCGGACAGCAGACTATCTGCGCATGTGCTGTGTTTACGTCACCACAGCTGATCAACATATCCTCTGGAGTGCCACATATGCGCAGACCCAACTTGGGCACTTTTTGACAATGGGCATAGCTCGATAGAACACCGACGCTGGGACCTGATCATGTGACCAGACCAGAGCGGCTTCAGAATGGGTAAGTATAGACATTTTTTTTAACATGGTTGATAGAATAGTCTTAGAATGGGGGTGGGAGTAGATTTAGGCTTGGTTAGCGTTTGACTGAAATTCAACTCTAACTAGGTAGACAAATTAGTAAAGCTTTTCACACATACGCACACTGCTACATTTGGTTTGGGCATCTATGAATCTCTGAGCTTTGGTTATTAAAGAGCTACATCTATTCAGCTGCACTACATATCAAATCATTTTTTATTACTTTAGCTGAATGCAGATGCAGAATTTTACAAATAAATTGTTAGAAGGTAGAAAATATTTGTTATTCAGACATAAAATAACTTTATAGCCGATTCTGCTAAGATCATTACTGAAGGGTAATGACAGCTTGAATACATGTTAAAGTGAGTGTGTTCCTCTGAGTAAACCTCCAGTTAGGATCCAACTGTGGAAGCCTGAGAAAATGTTCAACCCGGAATCCCCTGTAAGGAAATGTATTGTCATTAGGAAATGAGTGGGATTTGAAGAAGGATCAGTCACTTGCAATTAGTCTGCTTCCACTGGCATGAATTAAATAGCACGTTGCTGGTAATTTGGTGGGTTTCAGCAGTATAACTGTGGGATTGACGATGTTGCTGATAGCCAGACGTGAGCTGTTGTTCTTGGCAGCTTGAAGGTGTTTTTCTGCCCTTTGGGGCTTTGTGGAAGTGTTGTTTCTTGACCCACGTTTCATATTGCGTGACTCCCTAGTATGTCTCTGTCTCTAGCTGTAGCTGCTGACTAGAAGGTCTGCAAACATTTACAGAGCTCAGCGTCTTCCCTTTGACTTCTCACGTGGTGTAATTTGATGGTAGCAGGCAGATTTCCTGTGGAAGGAAGCTTACTGAACCGTAGATAGGAGATTGTATTATTGTAATCGCTTGTAGACTACATTTCCATCTGTTTTGGCACCTTATGAAAGTATGGTTTTTCTATCAATTTAACGGTAGGCTGCTAATTTATAACATATGATTAATTTAAATTCTACTGAAGTTTTGTCATATAAAAAGGCTTACTGTAGCTTTCTCAAATGTTTATGTTGCAGTCTCATACGGATCACAATCAAATGTTTATGTTGCAGTCTCATACGGATGACAATCAAATTTTTATGTTGCAGTCTCATACGGATGTCAATCAAATGTTTATGTTGCAGTCTCATACGGATGACAATCAAATGTTTATGTTGCAGTCTCATACGGATGTCAATCAAATGTTTATGTTGCAGTCTCATACGGATGACAATCAAATGTTTATGTTGCAGTCTCATACGGATGACAATCAAATGTTTATGTTGCAGTCTCATACGGATGACAATTTAATTTATGGTGCCATTTACAGTCCCTGACAAAAGTCCTGTCCCTTATCTATTTTGTAGAAACACCTGCTATTAACCTGACTTTTAATTAATCAATTGGTGTTAGAAATAGCTCATATGAAAAGCTAAAACCCTCCCAAATGATGTTTAATGCACTGAAATAAATTAGTTTCACTGAAAAAAGATTTATCATTCAATCAAGACAGAAAGGTCAAATTTTGGCAAGACAAAAGTTTTGTTGCCTTTACAGAAATTGAACAAATTTACTGCAAATGCAAAAATATGTCAGCAAATTAAGTAGTGGTGCTATGAGATCCAAATTGACTATCTTGTATGACTTCCATGAGCTTGAAAGACTGCATCCATGCGGTTTGGCAAGGATTCATACAATTTATTGATGAAGTCATCAGGAATAGCAAAGAAAGCAGTCTTGCATGCCTCCCAGAGTTCATCAATATTCTTTGGTTTCGTCTTCCCTGCTTCCTCTTTCATCCTACCCCACATATGCTCAATGATGTTCATGTCTGGTGACTGGGCTGGCCAATCCTGAAGCATCTTGATCTTCTTCGCCTTGAGGAAATTTGATGTGGAGATGGAAGTATGCAATGGAGCACCATCCTGCTGCAGAATTTGGCCTCTTTTATGGTTGGGAATATAAGAGGTAGCTAAGATTTCTTGGTATTTTACACTATTGATGTTGCCTTCCACCCTGCAGATCTCTCGCACACCCCCATACTGGATGTAACCCCAGACCATGATTTTTCCACCACCAAACTTCACTGATTTCTGGGTGAATCTCGGATCCATGCGGGCTCCAGTAGGTCTCCTGCAATATTTGCGGCGACTGTGGTGTAATTCAACAGAATATTCATCTGAAAAGTCCACCTTCTGCCACTTTTCCAGTGTCCATCCTTTTAGCAGGCTGTGGGCCTGGCAAATGCCACACGGTTTTTCAATTGTCTTTTGTTTAGTGCTGGCTTCTGGGCGCTGATTCGACCATGGAGGCCATTTCGAGACAGAATCCGACAAACTGTTCTTGTTGACACAGGGACTTCCGCCAACAAACGGTCCTCTCGAGCAGTTGTCTTGCGGGATCTGCCTGACCTGGCTTGTTAAAAAAGTTTCCAGTCTCTTTAAATCTTTTTTTTTATCCTCTGTACTTGACGCTGAGACACATTGAAGGTGTCTGCCACATCAGCAATGGATCTGGTCTTCAGCCTCTTGATAATCAAAACTTTAGTCTCAGGGTGAATCTTAGACATGTTTGCAGAGGTCTAGTTGCAGTTGATGTGAAGGTCTAGTGTACTTGGGTTCTTTTTATACACACCTGAGACCTAATTGATCCATTATTAGTCACAGGTGAAGCTAATATGACATGGCGACACCACTTATGTCTTTTCAAAAATTGACTCAATGGGCTTTACCAAGCTGTGACTATTAAAATACTTTTTGACAGTTTTGTTTTGCACTGAAACATTATTACAAAAGCTGTTGGGATTAAAATGAGCCATTTCTTGTAAAAAAAATCTTGATTAGAAATATATTTCAGCGGCACTTCAGGTCAATTTGTACACAAGCGACAAGACTTTTGTCAGAGACTGTACAGTCTGACACATTCACACAGAACCATCAAATATATCTTATGATGCCTGAGACGTAAAACATGCTGTATATATGAAAGAAGTACATGGTTCTGTATGCCATCTAGGTGTCTAGATCCTTTTGATTTGTTGGACATTACCCCACAAAGATATGCCTTTTTGTTGGATTTCACACAATTACACGTTAAAGAGGAAGTAAACCCAGATTGGGTTTACTTTCTCTACTTTCCCCTGCAAAATAGATGCATAATGGGCTACAATGCATTGCATAGTAGCCCATTATGTGCCGCTTACCTGCAAACGAAGCCAGCGACGTCCAGCGCCGTCCCCTGTGCTGGCGGCGTCCATCTTCAGCCCCTCTTCCTTCTGGGGCCGCGACTCCGGCCAGTCACAGAGCATACGCACGGGAGCCGCCAGTCACGGCACGATCACAGTGAAGAAACGGTACGGAGGCCGTTTCTTCACTGTGCATGTGCCGAAATGACTTCGGCATCAGCAGTACACTGCATATCTCCTGAACTATGCAGGTTTTGGAGATATGCAGGGCACCTACAGGTAAGCCTTATCATAGGCTTACCTGTAGGTTAAAGTGGTTGTCACGAGTTTACAACCACTTTAATGTGAAGTAATACCAAGTACATAGCTAGAAGGCTAAAGCCTCATGTACACTTCAGCGCCTAAACTTGAGTTTCGGAGCTTTTGCGTTTTTTTTTTTTTTGCCAAAGCTCATAAACTCAGCTCCATAAAAGCCATGTGTCCATAGTACACATAAGCTTTTAGGATTGTTTAGGAGCAGCTGCTGCGGTTAGGCGAGGTTCAACCTCCCTCAACTGCCCACTCCTGAACACGGAAGAATCACGTTCAGAATAGGAAGGTTTTGACTGCCGGCTGTAAAAACGCGGTGCGATTTTGCCATGTATTTCTGTGGCCAGTGGTCAAAGCAGTTTAAATGTACATGAAGCCTAACTCACACAGACCTTTTTCCCTTAATTCTTTAATTAATGAGATGGTTCAATCAGCTTTTTGAGCAGTGAACTCGTGCCCAGACTGGCAGTATGACTGGACAGGCATCTGGCCAATAGACTACTTCGTTCCTGAGGCTTATTTACCAAAAGCAAATGACAAATTTAGAGGCTTTATTTTTATCCCAAAATACTATGCTAATAAATATTATACTTTTTAAAATATGTTAATGTTGTTAAAGTGGTTTTTCATCATCTCCTTTGAGTTGGATGAGTTATTGTGACCTTCATGGTTTCCACCCCTTGTGTCCTTGCCAGCCAACTTTATTCTCTCCTTTCTTATTTATTTATTTTTTCCAAGTCCTCAACACTACTCAATACATTTCTATTTTTTGTTGTAAGAAAAAAAATGTGTACCAGTCATTTAGATAGCAGTCAGAACAATGAGTTTGTTTATATCATACAGCTCGAAAATGCACATGCACGGCCTTAGAAATCTCTTTCCTGCTCAATAATCTAATGAAGCAGATGACAGACAGCCTTAATGGCTGGTCATTGGGCATCAGGATCCAACAGCTGAATAGATTATTCACATCAATAAATGGACGGAATGGATCCATGGAGCTCTGTTGAGTGATCTCTTTTAGGGGGGACACTGTCATTGATGAAGTCTTTCACGGATGTACTAAAACAAAAAATGTTGGTGGGCAATCTGTTTATACTCAGATGAGGCAGTCAGTTAGTACATCTCACAGAAGAGTTTGAGGCCATGGCTATATCCCAAAAACATTAGTAAAGCGTTGTTCAGGATGGGACTCAACTTTGTAAGTATTTGGGAGGTTCTCACTTTTTTACTTTTAGGCTATTGGGCTATATCCCAAAAACATTAGTAAAGCGTTGTTCAGGATGGGACTCAACTTTGTAAGTATTTGTGAGGTTCTCACTTTTTTACTTTTAGGGAAGGTAGGGGGAGAAGGTGATGCTTCATTTTGAGCCTAGGTCTTTAAGCAGTATTTAACCCAAAAGCAAACATTTTATTATACTGAAGCTTGCTTTTTCTTAGATGTGAGGGCTGCATTAGTTTCCTTTTTTAGGCTTTCTTTCTGCAGCCAGCAAATCTGTTGTTTTTCACAAGATCAAGCTTTCCAGCAGAATGCATAGTTTATATGGATGAGACCAACCACTTAACACTAGCAGGGGTGATTAAAATGATCATCTTTTTTTTTTTTTTAAATTAAAGTGGATGTAAACCTGATTCATGAAATTTGAGCTGGGTACATCTATCTGCAGTTTCTTATCTCTCTTCAAAACATGTCCCATAGCTGTCTCCTCCTTTGTTCCTCTGTTATCAGCCAGACAAGGTCTTCGTCATGTAATAAAAGCAGCCTGAATTATATTTTGGGGAGGGAGCTATAAATAGATTGGCACAATGCTGAACTATTAAACAAACAGATCTGAAAGTCTCTACCTATGAGGAGAGGGGATGTGTGCCTTTTCTCCAATCAGCTGTCTTGGCTGTATGCCCTGGCTTAACTGCAGTGCTGACCAGGAAGAGAAAATCTCCTAACACAATCTGAACTTTCTAAAGAATATATTACGGGAAGGACAGCAGATATGCATGTAAAACTTATGTAGGGAGATTTTTTCATCACTGTGTATCATCTGAGGCTGTTCACTTCACTGGGTATATGTGTGGGTTTACATCCACTTTAATGCACCCCTTATCCCAAAAGGAAAAAATGCTTTCTGTAACTCCTATATGTCAAACACAAGGCCCGCGGGCCTGGTGCAGCCCTCCAGGCCCTCCAAGTTGTGTCTAATACAGTAGGTGTGATACTGCCAATATCACAAGGTGAAAACAGAGGTGGGAAAAGCCAAATAAAGGAAAACTGATGCAGCCCTCACATTTTTGGTATTGGGTTTAATACCACTTTAAGAATTTGCTTTGAATGGTAACATTCTCATTTTTATGATGAACTGAATCATATTGACTATGTAATTTTCATTGTTAAACTTTATTATATTTATTATATATATATATATAATATATATATATTATTTATTATATATATTGTATTATTATACCTTTTTTTCTTTTTTTTTTTCCAGCTGCCTTGTGGACATCGGTGCAAAGAGATTTGTCACCAGGGAAGGTGTTCACTTCTGTGTATCCAGAAAGTTAAACTTCGATGTCCTTGTCGTAGAATTAAAAAGGTCTGTATATCTGATGCCTTTTTTCAAAACAAACATTTCTCTGTATGGTACTTCTGCTTTGTCAGCACATCATTTCTTGTTGCATGGTTATAAAATAAAGACCAGTGTGTTTGCATCTATATCTGTTATATCTGCTGTTATGTTCATATAAAAATAAGGATCAAAACACAAGTTTAGGATATTTTAGAACATATATTCAAGTGCCTGCTTTAGCCAATTTAATAAGGCTGTTCAAAGAGTAGTAATGTACAGTAAATCACAACCTAAATCAAGGATGTTGAGTTTCCAAGAGTTACTATGCTTTTCATCTCATTGTTTTTTTAATTCTTTATGTAAACGGATAATTGCAATCCCCAATAAGAAAAATAGAGATGCATGGTTCAACAGTGCAAAATGTGAGTTACTGGTGGGAAGGATTGCGGATCATGTGTATCTGTCACCTAGGTTTCTTGCATACATATGATGTGGGGCTACAGAGTTTATGGTGGCTGAGGAGAAAGCAAACTTTTTGTTTTCTCAGAATCCTAATAATTTCTGATCTGGAGCTTGGGGTCTTGGTAGAACTTTGTGTGGGATAAAGCCTCCATTCCTAGGTCCACATCTCACCTGGTAACAAGACCTCATTTTTAGTGTTGGCTTTCCACAGGTCTTTATATTTTCATGCTGACAGATACTCAGAGCTCTCTGCAGTCAGAGTTGAATGCTAACAAAGCATTCAAAGAATACAAGAGCAGCCTGTTTGTTTTAGGGAATCCATTAGGGGGAACCTTGTTAGTCAAGAACTAACCAGAGTTTAGTATGTGTCTCACAGGAGCAAATGTGGTGTTTGTTTTATGCTATGGACTTGTACTGCATTGAAATTCTAATTATTTGCTGCCTTGCTGAATAAAAGTGCAGCACAAACCTGCTTTAACTGTTACTGGGTGTCCCTATCTCATGTTTGGTTTAATGCTGCCCTACCAGTTGAATTTGTCCTCCTTACAACTCAGTGTTTTGATGCAGGCTGCATCTTCAAGAGAGAGACAACTGTTGTTGAACAAAATAAAGGAGCTTATTAAACCACTCTTTTCGCCAATTATAACCAGCAAAGAGGTGACTTGCCCAGCAGATGCAACAACTGATTGTAGCCCACCAGGCCTCCTAGGAGTGACAGCAACTAGTGAAACTGCCTCTACACCAGCAGATACAAGCCCTGTTAGAGAGGAAGATGGCATTGCAGGGACTGACTTCTACATTTCGACAGCTAGTGCAGAGCACTTTGAGATTTGTCCCTGGAGAATGATATTGAAACTTGCTTCAGTGTCTCTGAAAGTCACTGAATGTAAGAAGCTACCCGAGAATCAGTGAACCGATGTGCTAGCACATGTTTTAACGGGGAAGCCTCAGAAGACCTACGTTGACTTACAACCCCAGGATATCAAGGAGTATCCTCCTGAAGTCAAAGGATTTGTTCAGTTGGGAATATGTCCCCGGAAAGCCAGCAAAGTCCCAAATGTTTGATTGATCCACATCACAAAGAAATGGCTGGAAATGAAAGTGTTCAAGTCTGCTTAGATTGTGTACTGAGTGGTCTGCAACTTTGACATTAAAGCCTTGCCTTTTAAGCAACTGCAAATCAGCTACAGCAGTACAATATGCATACTATAACCCCAAGAGTGTGGATGAGCTGGTGTCAGATCCCAGCCTCTTCCACAAAGGTATCCACAGTGCTGTGAAGATTAAACTCTCATCCTCTCCCTCTACAGAGATTTTCCAGCACACAGGACCACAATGTAAGTGCCAGCAGATGGAGAGTGATTGACACTGGCGCTCGGGTGACTCCGCAATTAACCCTTTACACGCACAAATCACTGTCACCACGTGTTTAGTGGAAGTACTAACCCTTCACCGTGATCACTGTAACAACTCTGCCATTAAGAAATATCCATAGTATACGCTGTCATGCAGTCAGGAATATTTCAGAAATGTATGCTTCAGTAGCACTCTTCAGAGAGGAATGCTTTAAGTGATGGTTAAGTACAGGGGTCCCCATACTCTCCGTACACACGATGCAAAATTCAGATGGGAATTGACGTTCGACAGCCTGTCGTCCAAAATTCTTAGCTCCTTTCGACAGCCGATTGACATTTTTCGTCAGATAAAAGCTGGATGTGCAGACTATAAATTTTTGTCGTACAACAACGCCACGTTCGATTTTCATTCTGTTTAGTACAGTTTTCGTACGAAAAAAAGCGTACGACCAAGACTACGCATGTTCAGCAAGGGAAAAAAAATATGCAAATGATGTTGAGTTCGGTCGAACGAAAATTTTCGGATAGTCAGTATGCTTTACAAAATCATGGACACTCTTTTGACAAAAATCAGAAGTGCGGTCGTACGACAATCGAACCGTGAGTACGAGGCTTAACCACTTGCCGACCGCCAACCGCAGGTTGACGGCGACAAAGTGGCTCGTTATCGCAAATCGCCGTCATACGACGACGGCTGCGATAACGCGCACTGTGAGCGCGCGCTCACTGTGTTCGGGGAGGGCCAGGGAGCGGGTGCGGCGGCTTCGATTGCCGCCGGCTACCCGCGATGGCCCCCCCGGAGCGAGTGAGCGGAGGTCCGTGTATGTAAACACGGACCTCCGCTCTGTGTGAGGGGGAAGGGCTGTGATCACAGCCTTCCTTTACGTGAAGGCTGTGACCACTTCCCTTCCCCAGCTAGGCAGTCCCCCATACAGTTAGAACACGCCCAGGGAACATAGTTAACCCTTAGCGCGCCCCCTACAGGTTAACCCCTTCACTGCGAATGGCATTTACACAGTAATCAGTGCATTTTTATAGCACTGATCGCTGTATAAATGCCAATGGTCCCAAAAAAGTGTCAAAATGGTCCGACATGTCCGCTGAAATATCGCAGTACCGCAAAAAATCGCAGATCGCCGCCATTACTAGTAAAAAATAAAAACCCCAAAAATGAATTCTCATCATCCGTAAACGCGACCACTTTTGCGCAAACCAATCAATAAACGCCGATTGCGATTTTTTTTTATCGCAAATATGAGGAAGAATATAAATCGGCCAAAAACGGTGAAAAAAATGTTTTTTTATATTTTTTTTTTGGATTTGTATTTTAGCAAAAAGTAAGAAATTTGGGTTTTTTTGCAAAATTGTCGCTCTTCTTTTGTTTATAGCGGCGATCAGAAATGACGCAGAGGTGATCAAATACCATCAAAAGAAAGCTCTATTTGTGGGAAAAAAAGGACGCAAATTTCGTTTGGGTACAACGTCGCGCGACCGCGCAATTTTCAGTTAAAGCGACGCAGCGCCGAATCGCAAAAAGGGCTCCGGTCCTAAAGCTGGAAATCCTACCGGGGCTGAAGTGGTTAAGCAAATGGCCAGTTAACTGTCATTCAGGCTTGGGACGAAGGGGGCGGGGGGCACTGGGATTAGAAAGCACCCTGGTGTCAGTGGGCGTAAACAATGCCCCATCACTGGTTTTAGTGGGAGAAATGGTGTCCCATTGTTTGTATTTAGCGGAGGAATCGTGCCCCATTGTTTGTATCTAGGGGAGGAATTGTGCCCCATTGTTTGTATCTAGGGGAGGAATCGTGCTCCATTGTTTTTATTTAGGGGAGGAATCGTGCCCCATTGTTGGTGTCAGTGGATGGAATGGTATCTCAAGGGCCAAATAAAGGCAAGCAAAGCGCCACAGTTTGGAGACCACTGGTTTCTGGTTGTTAAGTCTAATACAAAAAAACAAAATGCAGAAAAATATTTATAGAAAAAGATATTACAGCTGAAGAAGAGACAATCATTCAACAGCAAAACAAAATGGATTAAGAATGAAATAGCCCTGGATTATTTGGAAAAGTTCACTCAATGGAGCATAAAATTGACCTGAAATTTTAGACTCCTTGGACCTAAAGAATGACTGACTGCGGGTGGCTGTATTGCGTTTTGATGGTAAAGGAGAGCTCTCGAGCTGTAGTTGTAACAGATTTTTGGACCTTTTAGAGAGCATTGCGGAGCCCCTCTCCCATCCACTCACAATGGTTAACCGCTTCAACCCCGGAAGGTTTTACCCCCTTAATGACCAGAGCACTTCTTTCAATTTGGCACTGCGCTGCTATAACTGGTAATTGCGCATTCATGCAGTGCTGTACGCAAACAAAATTTGCGTCTTTTTTTTCCCATAAATAGAGCTTTCTTTTGGTGGTATTTGATCACCTTTTTCATTTTTATTTTTTGTGATTATAAATACAATAAACTCAATTTTAGTCATACATTTAGGCCAAAATGTTTTCACATGTCTTGGGTAAAAAAAAAATTAAATAAACGTATATTTATTGGTTTGCGCAAAAGCCCCTCCAAATGATCCCTTTTTGGAAAATAGACACCCCAAGGAATTTGCTGAGAAGCATGTTGAGCCCATTGAATATTTTTTATTTTTTGTCACAATTGACAATAAAAAAATTACACAGTTGTCACTGAAATGATATGTTGCCCACACATGCCATGGGTATATGTGGAATTACACCCCAAAATACATTCAGATGCTTCTCCTGAGTACGGGGATACCACATATGTGAGACTTTTTGAAAGCCTAGCCGGGTACAGGACCCCGAAAACCAATCACCGCCTTCAGGTTTTCTAATGGCGTAAAATTTTGTTTTCACTCTTCACTACCTATCACAGTTTCGGAGGCCATGAAATGCCCAGATAGCACAAAATAAATCCCCCCAAATGACCCCATTTTGAAAATTAGACATCCCAAGCTATTTGCTGAGAGGCATGTTGAGTATTTTGCAGATCTCGCTTTTTGTCACAAAGTTTTGAAAGTTGAAAAAAAATAAATACATTTTACGCCCTTAGCCTGAAGGGACCCAGTTTTGTGTGATGTGTTTTGGAAGTGACCGTGATCTTCTGATACTGCACTTGGGTGAGCTGGGCGGAGGGGCCAAATGCAGGTGCTGGCAGGTGTCTGGGCTGATCCTGCTAATGCCACCATTTTGGGAACACTATATTACTGGGGATGCTAATATAGATCTGACCAGATCAAAGATATTGATCCATTCAGACACTATTCTAGTAAATGAGGTGTGTGTTAGTGCTACTGAGAATCAAAGGGTTAAAATCTGCCGATGTCTGGGATTGTCGCTAACACCTAACTGACGCTGACTAACGCAAACTAGCGTCACCCGTGACACGAATACAGTGATCAGAAAAAAATTCTGTACTCTATACTAATGGCGCTGTGACAGGGAGTGAAAGGCTTAACTGGGGGCTGATGAAGGGGTTAAACCTTTATTAGGGAATATATGGGGGGTACACTAAACCTACCTGTGCCTGCCACTAACTGCCCTAATGCTGTTTAGCGTCACAAGTGACACCAATACAGTAATCCTTGAAAAATCTGAACACTGCACTTGATGACACTATGACAGGGAGTGAAATGGTTAACGGGGGCGGGGGGGGGGGAATCAGGGTGTTAAAATATGTGCCTATGTGTATGGTGTTAGTGTAGTGTTGGTGTACTCACAGGGAGTCTTAGTAGAGGGACACTCATGTGGTTGTGATGTGATTGTGGTATGTGTATCCGTGTATAAAATTGTGGGACTAAGGG
>BLSH010319913.1:1505163-1515898 GCA_018402905.1 Glandirana rugosa | reverse complement strand
GGGAATCAGGGTGTTAAAATATGTGCCTATGTATGGTGTTAGTGTAGTGTTGGTGTACTCACAGGGAGATGATTGTCTCCCGCACGCTGGGACGGAAAGGGCTCCAGGAGGGAAGATTGCATCACTTCCTGTGCCTACATTATACAGGCATAGGAAATTTGTCCATTGGTCAGAGCCAATCAGCAGGTCCAGGCCATAATCATTGCCCTGAACCTCATGATTGATTGGTTCTGAACCAAATCTATTCGCCGCAGGGGTTCGCGTGCGTCCCCGAGTCATGTTCCTATACATGACTTTGTGCAGCTGGATCGCCCTGCTGCAGTATATGTACGTGGGGCGGTCTGGAACTGGTTAAGGGGTGGGAAGTAGGAATGTTTTAATGTTTTTTATAATACAGACCCTCCCATGCTATCAGTTTCCTAATTATATCTATATTTCCAGATGACAATATTTTACAATTAGGCAACCAAAATATTACACAGAGTTAGGTTCTGTGTTGCTAGAGACTAATCATGAGGTCTCTCCTATGCTTTGATTCTGCAAAAAGGGTAGTGTGCCCCCTTAGCTTGCTGCACCTCATACCATGGGGGGTGTTTATTCCTAAAATGATTGTCATTTCATTATACAGTAGTATAGACATGTTTTACATATCAATTATAGCTGGACATGTAAAATGAAGTCTATTTTGAGAGCTGGGCTGTTTTAAAAGGACAGCTTAGGGTCACAGAAAGACAGACTTACCTGTGTATTGGTCTAAATGCTCTACAAAGGTCAGTTACTACTGGTATTCAGGCTTGTTAAGCTTCCTAGATTGTTTTTGACATAGCTTAAATACAAGTTTCTGGCTAACTGCTGTTTACAAAGACATTAGTGCTCTGGTTGACTGACTTCCACTAAGAGGCTTCCAGACTCAAGTGCTGCTATGATACTGCTAAAGGTATTAGTGGTCGCTTTAGAAAAAGCCTTTCATATCCCCTTCCCCAAACCTAAACATTACAGTCAGTTTTGGAGCTACATACTGCTACTGAGCACTTTCCCGGGGATCTGCCCTCCAACACAGTAACCTCGAAACAGGAAAACCTCAACCTCAGGTAAGACTGTTCCTTTTATTAAAAGGGGTAAAGCAGCGCTTAATAAAGGTAGTGAGACACACCATAGCCCAAAAGGAGTCTCTTCTTTGAGATGGACTTTGCATACTAGGCGCTGGCAGTGCCAAGGACTGAAACGTGGCTGCTAAGTGCCCCATATTATATGAGCCTATGGAATGTGACCTGGAGAAGTGTATGTCACCATTTGCTAAGCTTGTTCTTGCAGCCTACCTAGGAATTAAGACTGGAAGGCAGATCTGGCCATCTAATGGAACTGTAAAGCATGTCAAAGGTGTGTTTAAGGACTTGCTACACAGTGTAATACTGAGCAGTGATTTTCCTCTGTTTTGGGAACTGTAGGGAAAAAATGGTTTCTCGGTTCTAAAAATGTGTCTGCAGTAAATGCTGTTAATATTTTGCTTGAACTTTAGGGGAATGTTGACACCTGCTCATGGTTTGGGAGTCAGATGAAACTGCCCTAGTGCCAGAAATATCAAATGTAAAGGTGATACGGGGTATCTCAGGAACCAGAAGTTAGCCTGGTATACCTTCTGTTTTCATTATGCCATAAATTACTCTATAATGTAATGGGAGCAAGTTGTGGAGCAGCCGGTGGTTCCCCAGTCTCCCTCAAGGATGATGTTGGATCTGACCCGTTCTCATATTTTGAGCAATCATTTAGGTGTAAAAAATTACAAGTGGATTGAACTGTGTTTTTTTTTTTTTTTTTTCTGGACCAGTATTTACCAAGCAGTCGAGGAGTGTTGCAAATCCTGCTCTGAGTGTAAACATAATGTACCACAACCACATTGTTCAAGTTGGCTGGTACCCTAAGGTACCTTTTTAGAGAGTTACCATAGATTTTATTGGGCCACTGCCAAAGTCCACCAGGGTCACCAGCACACAGTGATGGTCCTTGACTATGCCACCCAATATGTAGCAGCAATCCCTCTCGGTTTCTCTCATGTTTTCCTATATTGACATGGCAATATTGACACACTAGGGGACACCTTTCATGTCAAAGGCAGTCAAAAAACAGTTTTGGATATTGAAAATGACTCCTCTATGCACCTCAGTGTACCACCCCCAAACTGATGAGTTGGTGGAGCAGTTGATTGGAACCCTGGAAGTTGTGCTAAAAAGCTTTAAAGCTTTAATAAGAATTTAGAAGACTGGGACTTGTTACCGTAAGTCCTCGTTCACACCATGGTGCAGAGATGTTAGTTTTTCTGCACGCGTTCTGCAAGGGCACAAAAAATAAAAACAAAATTGTTCTCTGTGTGTCCTGTATGTATGGTGTGACCGAGCCCTTAATGTTTTACATTTTTTTAAACTATGAAGTTGCTGTACAAAGCCCTTCTGTATTAAAACAGTGTTTCATCGCTGCCTTGCTGAAAAAAGTGCAGACAAATCTGTTGGAGCTGTTCCTGGCTATCTTTGTCTCATGCATGGTTTCCTGCTTGAAATACCAGTTGAGCGTTTCCCCCTTAAAGTAAGGGATTAGTAAAACTTTTAAAATGGTGTTGTCTACAATCTATTGAATTTCTGCCAATGAAGACTAAACGACCTTACACACGGTACAACGGTTGTACAACAACAGTCGTACAACAGCTTGATGTATGATAATCCAACCGTTAGTACGTGCGATTATAACAGCCGATGTTCAACAGTCTTACAACAGAACTTGGCTGAGCAAACTAGAAAACTTTTGTTGGCCAACAAGCCGTTGTACAACTGTTGACTCTTGTGTACAGAAGTTGGCCAACAAAAGTTGTAAGTGCAAACATGCATGCTCTGAATCCAGGAAGTGTTTGGTCGTGTAAACCTGTGTTTCTAATTCACAAATCACATTCACCTGAACTTCCTTGTTATACGCTCGTAACACGTCACTACGTTCAGCTTTATTGGTCGATTTCTTGACTCATGTCAGTACGATAGACACTACAGCCAACTTGGTCCAAAGTTCTACGTTCGGTTGGCCAGCAATCTGCGCGTGTGTACGGGGCTAAAGGGGTTGATTTTGCTAAAACTGGAGAGTGAAAAATCTGGTGCAGCTGTACATGGTAGCCAATCAGCTTCTAACCTCAGGTTGTTCAAATAAGCTTTTACAAAAAAACCTGGAAGCTGATTGGTTTCTGTGCAGAGCTGCACCAGATTTTGCACTCTCCAATGTTAGTTAACCACTTGCCGATGGCTGATCGGCATTTGATGGCGACAAGGTGGCTCTGTAACGCAAATTGCCGTCATATGACGGCGGGCACGAGATCGCGCCCAGTGAGCGCGCGCGCCGCCGGAGGCGCGCCCGCACACCCACTGTGTCCGGGGAGGGCCAGGGAGCGGGTGCGGCGGATTCGATCTCCGCCGGCCACCCGCGATGCCCCCCCCGGAGTGAAAGAACGGAGGTCCGTGTAAGTAAACACGGACCTCCGTTCTGTGAGGGGGGAAGGGCTGTGATCACAGCCTTCCTCTACACGGAAGCTGTGATCGCTTCCCTTCCCCAGCTAGGGCAGTCCCCCCACAGTTAGAACACGCCCAGGGAACACTGTTAACCCTTAGAGCGCCCCCTGCAGGTTAACCCCCTCACTGCCAATGGCATTTACACAGTAATCAGTGCATTTTTATAGCACTGATCGCTGTATAAATGCCAATGGTCCCAAAAAAGTGTCAAAATGGTCCGACATGTCCGCTGAAATATCGCAGTACCGCTAAAAATCGCAGATCGCCGCCATTACTAGTAAAAAATAAATAAAAACCCCAGAAATTAATTCTCATCATCCGTAAACGCGACCACTTTTGCGCAAACCAATCAATAAACGCCGATTGCGATTTTTTTTTATCACAAATATGAGGAAGAATATTGATCGGCCAAAACCGATGAAAAAAAAATGTTTTTTTATATATTTTTTTTTTGGATTTGTATTTTAGCAAAAAGTAAGAAATTTGGGGTTTTTTTTGCAAAATTGTCGCTCTTCTTTTGTTTGTAGCGGCGATCAGAAATGACACAGCGATGATCAAATACCAACAAAAGAAAGCTCTATTTGTGGGAAAAAGAGGACGCAAATTTCGTTTGGGTACAACGTCGCACGACCGCACAATTGTCAGTTAAAGCGACACAGCGCCGAATCGCAAAAAGTGCTCTGGTCCTAAAGGGGGAAATCCTTCCGGTCCTTAAGTGGTTAATCAACCTCAAAGTGTGATATGTTTGTTGTACACTGTTTTGACTTTTTTTTGAAGAAGCATGGTCTGCACATAGTACTCTCTTGGTTAGTAGAAATTAAGCATTTTTCAGTTCTGACTGCATTCATAGCTTGCATATGTTTGGCTCTCTTTTTGTGATTCACACTTTGTAGTTAATCTCCCATAGGCTTATTTTTATTGCTCCTTTTCCTTTCTTTGGAAAGAAAAAACATACTACTTTATAGTGCACACAGCATTCTAGTACATAGAACAATATGAAGTTTAAGCTGTTTCCCAGAGCAGATCTGCTGTGTCCTGAGCAAGCAGTCTTTGGTATTCTCTGAGCGTCTCGGTGGTTTGGTGCTTGGCCATAATATACAAAACAAAGGATCTAATGATGAGGAAGTGTACTAGACACTATAGGAAAGTGCAGGTTCGTTATGTGACAGGGTTAGTGAAATTTATATTTTTTTGTCTGAATGTCTCCCAGTAACATGTAAGACATCTACAGGAGCTTTATTTACATCTGTCTTTTATTAGGTAGTACAGCTACCGATTTTTCTTGCCTTAATTTGAAAGGGGGAATACTAGTTAGTGTTAACCCCAAAGGTACTTGTTAGAGTGAATTCAGAAAAAAAGTTTTAAAGTTTTAGCAGGTATTACATTACGTTTGCATTCCTTTCTCCTAGACAAACTGATAGGATAACTGGCATCTGACCAGCTTGGCCCTAGAGCATGTACACACATGTGTGTGACTATCCTATATTAGATGAGCTAATGTTTAAATATCTTCATTTCTGTTGTAAGTATTTAATGATATATGGTTTCCTATATACACATGCTGAGTTTGGTTATACATGCACTCATGTCCTGACTGATCACATTCTGCCATTGAACACATCAACATGAATACTCCACTTGGCTTCAGTTTTAATTTTATTTGCCTTTTAGGAGGAAGGAAGAAGGACTGGGATAGCTGCTGTCCCGACAGCTGACAGCAGCTAGCCACTTTGATTTTAATTGCTAAAGTCTATAAAATTAACATAATTCAGTGAAAGTGACATTAAAGGTTCCACTTTTATTTAAAAAAAAAATAACAAACCTGTCATACTTACCTGCTCTTGGCAGAGGTTTTGCACAGAGCAGCCCCAATCCTCCTCTTCTTGGGTCCCCTGCTGTCGTTCCAGGCCCCACCCTCTTGTCTAGTGCCCCCATAGCAAGCAGCTTGCTATTGGGGTGCCCAAGAAGGCTCGCTAACAAGCCGTGGCTCTGCGTGTCCATTCACACATGAAGCGAGGCTCAGTCCTGTCCCCACTCTTTCCTCATTGGCTCACTGACTGTGATTGACAGTAGCAGGACCCAATTGCTGCTGCTGTCTCAGCCAGTGGGGAGGGAGAGACCCGGGAGAGCCGCTGCTCTCATGCACATCGCTGGATCGAGATAGGGCTCACACAGGTTTTTATTACCTTCATGGATAGAATGCATGAAGGTAAAAAACCTTGAGCCCTTATAACTACTGTAAAGTGGAACTTCACTCTCCCAATCAACATGCTGCTAGAATTAATACATAATGTACGTCATATTTACTTGTTTTCATTGGTTTCTTGCCTAGGCAAATGATGTCATAAATCACAGGAGTCTTCAAGAAGGGAGGTGGGGTTTTCTCAGCTAAGCACACTGTCCTGCATACATGCATGAGCTAAGGGAAGATGGATTCCAGGAAGTAAATGCTACATTTACCCTTACTCAAGATGGCCACGGCCAGAAATGCTAGGGGGTTGTTTTTCAAAGTAATTTCTCAACAAAATAAAGCATGGAGACATGAATGGATGGGGGGGTTTGCGTTGAATATTAAAAATGCATTAAACAGTGTTTTTGGTTTGTGGTGCTCAGATGCAGTGAAGATCCCCCTTTAAAGCGGAGTTCCACTTGTTTTTTTAGTTAATTAAAAGTCAGCAGCTACAAAAAGTGTAGCTTTTTTAGTCTCACGGTCCAGCGATGGCTAGGCCCAAAGCCTCATTTGTCTCCCCCTCCTCCCAGTGGCGCCGTCATTCCTAGTGTGGGCACCCGGCCCGGCTTCACAGCCAGGCACGCACTGTGCATGCACGAGTGGCGCTGCGTGTTCCTAGTGGCCAGGCAATCTTCTGGGACCTGTGACATGTCCTAGAAGATTGCAAGGAGGGAGGGGCCGCCTAGGAGGAGAGGAGGAGTTGCCTAGGTGGCCAGGCGATGGAAGAAGGAAGTGTGACAGGAAGTACCTGTCAAAATATGGTACACATATGGTACACAATTTTTTGGGTGGAACTCCTCCTTAAGTACGCCAGTTACTAAAAAAAAGCACCAGCCACGGTCCCTAGCCCCCTCAATGCACACAGCTGTGCCACATATACCCCCACATGTACTCACCTCTTCTGATGGCTGCAGCTCATCATGCTGTCTACAATGGAGTCAGGAAAAATCTAGTGCTGGGTACCTGTGCATTAATGTACTATATACTTGAGTGGAATGTTGCCCCTGCTGTACTTGGAGGGCCTGAGGGTTTTTTGTTTTTGTTTTTTTTTAGAGATAAACTGGTCGGTACTATAAATATATTTTGCAGTAATAAAATAACAACCATCCACTGAAACAGTTAATGGAGCTTGGAGAAAAATCAGTCTTTTTCCACCAGCTCTAGATATCCGTGTAGAGGATTTCACTAAATGTATTGGAAGTTCTGTCAGACCTTTTTTCCATTACAGTTACAGTGGCTGGAGAAGACACGTTTTTCCACCACAGATCAAGGACACATTTTCCTATGATCTTGTTAGCCGTCTGGTGACCCTAGTCTTATTTACAGTACGTAGTTTTTCATCATGTCCTGTCCACAGCCTGTGCTTATGCTGTGTACAACCTCTTTCATGTGGCATTAGATCTAAGGATTATTGCGGCAACAGAGCTATCCTTTTCCCAAGAACAGTTGGTATTTTAGTTTATTCCCCCACCTCAATCTGGCATTCATTTGTTTGGCCAGAGCACTGAATGTCAGCTTTCCCAAATAATAAAGGAAGATAATGCAATATGTTAATGTGTCTCGAAGCTTTAACGACACCAGGCTAAAGGCATACATATACATAATACCCCATAGAGCTGGCAAGAGCCCTGTGTAGTCTACGCTTTGCATACATTGATTAGAACCTTTCTTTTTATATTTAGCAATTTTTCATATTTCATTTATGATTAACATGTGAAGATGTTGGATATTTCATCTGTGTGCCTCCTTAGAGCTGCTTGATATAGTGACCTTCCTGAACTGCCGATCAAACATTGTTCTCCTTTTCCATTTATAGGAGTTCCCGTGTAACACTGCGCGTGAGGGTCATGTTTCACTGGAGTGTGATCCCCTTTGTTTGGATCTGAAGAAAAAAGCTGTAGAGGTAAATCACTGCATATTTTAACCGATACCTTTATGTGGTTTGAGATAGATCAGGAGCATATGTGAGGAGCTCTTGTAGATATGCCCCCATAGGGTTGAACATCTTTGCACCCACTGCCAGCTGTAACTTAGATAATGTTATCCTTGTTGTAGGCCAGGCACATCAAACTGTTATTTGGATCTCATGTTCACCTCTTTCTCCTTCCTTGTGCCCCAAAGACAATTTAGGAACTGTTTAGTCAAAGCCTATTCAGCCACAATCTAAGCATAATATATCTAACCCTGTAAAGAAAAGATTGCTATACTTTCCTATCCTAAGCCTCTCCCGTTGGGTCCCAAGCTGAGCTGTAAGCGACACCTGCTGTGTAGAGGAGGGACAGCTGACAACAGATGCCCCATAGTAACTTTATGGGCGACATCACTTCCCCGGCATTTCCCAGCCATTGTCGGCTTTCTCTCTATATTATTATTATTATACAGGATTTATATAGCGCCGACAGTTTGCACAGTGCTTTACAATATTAGGGCAGACAGTACAATTACACTACAATTCAATACAGGAGGAATCAGAGGGCCCTGCTCGTTAGAGCATACAATCTAGGAGGGAGGGATAAATGATAGGAAAGGGCAATAACTGCGGGGGATGAGCTGATTGAGAAAATAAGGAGTGTAGTTGTTAGGTGGTGGCAGGATAGGCTTCCCTGAAGAGAAAGTTTTCAGGGATCGCCTGAAAGTGCATAGATTTGGGGACAGTCTGACAGATTGGGGTAGGGAGTTCCAGAGGATGGGAGAGGCTTGGGAGAAGTCTTGGAGGCGAGTATGAGATGAGGTGATGAGGGAGCTGGAGAGCAGGAGGTCTTGGGAGGAGCGAAGAGGATGGTTTGGTTGGTATTTTGAGACTAGGCTGGTGATGTAGCTGGGAGCAGAGTCGTGGATGGCTTTGTAGCTGATTGTTAGTATTTTGAATTTAATTTGTTGGGCAAGTGTTGGCCAATGGAGAAAATGGCAGAGAGGGGTGGCAGATACTGAACGGTTTGTAAGGTGGATAAGTCTGGCAGCGGCATTCATGATGGACTGGAGGGGGGATAGTCTATTTAAAGGTAGGCCTGTGAGGAGGGAGTTGCAGTAGTCGAGGCGAGAGATGACCAGGGAGTGAATCAGGAGCTTTGTGGTTTCATTGGTTAGGAAGGGATGTATTTTAGAGATTTTGCAGAGATTGAGGCGGCAAGCCTTTGAAATTGATTGGATGTGGGGCCAAAAGGAGAGTTCAGAATCCAGGATAACACCAAGCAACCTAACATGTGGGGATGGGTGGATGGTTGTGCCATTGCTCTTGACAGAGAAGTCGGGGGAAACGGCACGTGGGGGAGGAAATATTATGATT
This sequence comes from Glandirana rugosa, assembly GCA_018402905.1. NCBI lineage: Eukaryota > Metazoa > Chordata > Amphibia > Anura > Ranidae > Glandirana > Glandirana rugosa. The sequence continues at coordinate 1,506,837 of BLSH010319913.1, read as the reverse complement.
TCAGTTTTAGACAAGTTGAGTTTCATAAGTGGTTTGACATCCAGGCAGATATGTCTGTTAATAAGTTAGTGATATGTGAGGAGACTGATGGAGTAAGTTGGGGGGTGGAGAGGTAGATTTGGGTATCGTCAGCGTAGAAATTATATTGAAAGCCGTGGGAGGCTATCAGCTGGCCCAGGGAAGAGGTGTATATTGAAAATAAGGGAGGTCCAAGAACAAAACGTTGGGGAACTCCAACAGAGAAAGGAAGAGGAGAGGAGGAGGTAGAATTGTATGTTACACTGAAGGTGCAATGGGATAGGTAGGACGAGAGCCACTGAAGAGCACAGTCACGGAGACCGAGGGAGTAGAGTTTTTTGAGGAGGAGGGGGTGGTCAACAGTATCAAAGGCAGCCAAAAGGTCCAGGAGTAGGAGTACAGAGTAGTGTCCATTGGTTTTTGCGGTTAGTAGGTCATTTGTGAGTTTAAAAAGGGCAGTTTCTGTGGAATGTTGGGGGCGAAATCCAGATTGAAGGGGGCCCAGAAGGTTGTTCTTAACAAGGTGGTGACTCGGTTGTAGACTAGGCGTTCGAGGAGTTTGGAGGAAAAGGGGAGCAAGGAGATAGGGCGCAGATTGTTAAGATCAGTACGGTCCAGGGATGGCTTTTTGAGTATGGGGGTGATCAATGCATGTTTTGGAGCATTGGGGAAGATGCCAGAAGAGAGGGAGAGATTGAAGTTGTGAGTTAGAGAGTGTAGGATAGAGTCAGAGGGTGAGCGTAGTATTTGAGAGGGAATAGGGTCCAGTGGACAGGTGGTTAGGTGGGCATTAGATAGGAGTTTAGCAACCTCGTTAATAGTAGCAATTGTGAATAAGGATAATGTCGATTGTGCTTGTTGACAAGGGGTGTTAACTGGGGAAGGTGCCTGCAGAGTGGAGATTTCATCACAAATTGTGTCAATCTTACTTTTGAAGTGATTAGCAATCTCCTGGGCAGTGAGTGTGTTAGTGGGTGGAAGTGGGGGAGGACGACGTAGGGAGTTGAAGGTAGAGAAGAGTTGACAGGGACTAGATGAGAAGGTGTGGTAAAATGGTAAAATAGGTCTTTTTGGCTGTGTGGGGGTGAGAATTGTATTTATGGAGGGCAGATTTGTATAGGTTGTAGTCTTTAAGAGACTTAGTCTTGTGCCACAGACGCTCAATGGTGCGGCTATGCTTTTTGAGGTTTCTGGTGTTGTCTGTATGCCAGGGTTGTAGGGGTTGAGGCCTGATTTTGTGTGTGGTGAGGGGAGCTAGCTCGTCCAGGGTGGAGGACAGGGATTTATTGTAGATGGCAGTGGTTTGGTTGGGGCAGGACAGGGGTGAGATTTTCAGAGGTTAGCGGATTGGCAGTGGGCATCTTTGGAAGCGGTTGAGTTGTGAAGAGAGGAGATAAGACGATGACTGGTGGAGATACTTTTAGAGTGGGGACAGGACGGGGTTGGTTTGGTGACGGTAGATGTTATTTAGGGACAGGAGGTGGGACCTGCTCGATCGAGGGGAGTGGTGTGTGTTTTAGTCCGGAGTTGGGGATGTTGGGACCGTATGTCTGTTGTGGTCTTTGGAGTTTTTCGTATCGGCGTGGTAACTCGCAGACACCGTGTTCTGATTCAGAGAATTTCTGATGTTGGATATGTTTAGACGGGAGGTATTTA
>BLSH010319913.1:1471113-1492346 GCA_018402905.1 Glandirana rugosa | reverse complement strand
CCCCCTCCTTTTTGGTGATTGCTAACTACTTTTGTCTTACATGTTCACACATTGCATGCTTGTTACATTGTAAATCTTGTCTCAGCCACTGACCTGAAACAAGTGAGCAGCATATGAAGTCAGAACTCCTGATTGTGTTCACTATAATGGCTTGGCAGCAATCATTCTCAGAAATGATAGTTTTTGTGTTTATCTCAGGACATACAGTGCTGTATTTCTCAGTATTTAGTAGAGGACTTTTAGGTTGTATTTGTGACCTTTATTACAGTTTGCCTAGTTATCCTGTCTCGGTAATATGCAACCAACTTTTACCATCAAATATACAGTAATTCAGAACAGTGAAAAATAATTGTGGTTGCAGACTTAAAATGTTACCTCTGATTATACAGCAGGTGATTTTTTTTTAAATAGCACTGAAATGACTAGAATCTTGACAGAATGTGTGATGTATAGACGCCGCACTTACGACAGCCCAGTAAAGTGGAAAACCGCCTCAGCCCATCCTAAACCAAGGCCAACACATTTCACCAAACCTCGAGGTGGGGCGACACTAAAACACATTGGGGGCACGGCTTGGGAGGAGCAGAGTCTGAAGCTGTTTTCCTTTATCACATACTGGGCTGTCAGAAGTGCGGCATCTTTACATCACTCATACTGTCAAGATTCTCGAATGAGCATCTTGGACGCCGGCACCTGCTTTGTGTGGCTCACCGGCGCGGTACACATCGGTGCTTTGAGCAGGTTCAGACCAGGGAAAGCTCAGTTTGGAACATAGAAGCTGAGATTATTTCCTAGTTAGGATATGCACCCAGGATGAGGATGGCCAATAAGAGCTAAATGTATGCTGATGAAATTGGGCAGTTAGTGCCATATCTGATCTGTATATGGGTCTGAATCCTGTTAATGAGTATATGGTTTGCATCTGCCTGAGAACTATTGTGTGCATGAATAGTAACACACTGTGCCTTTGGCCATTGAGCACAGAGGTGATCTTGCAATGTCATTTGCAACAGCACATCGTTTCTCAAACTGTCATTTCTAGGGTAACACTGCCATGTTCTAACACTTCTCCCCTCAATCCAAACAATATGTCAACTGTACAATTTGCTTTGTAACTTACCTTTGTGAATGTTCCCTTTCATAGGCTGAATTGGAAGCATTTGAAAACCGTCTGAAAGGAAAACGTAAAAAGAACAGGAAGAAGGATGAAATGGAGATGCAGCCATCCACCTGGCAGAAATATAAGAAATATATCTTAATGCCTGTCTGTGGCATTGTTCTAGCTGTATTTACACTATATCTGACACAAGTTAATATATGACATTTTACATTTACATGGAACCACAAAAGCCAGTTTTGTCCACAAAGTGAGAATGTCTTCTTCCAATTTCCTTACTCACCACATGGAATACTACTGTATAGAACAAGTACTGTGCAAAATGCAAGATACATTGAGATATTTTTTTTTTTACATATTTCAATATTGATTATTATAATATATACATATTCTTACTACTTTAAGAGTTTCATGGACTTCTTGGCTCAGATGAAAATGTGCCTTGCTTGAGGCTAAAAAATATATAAAAGCAAAGTTCTTTCTTGAAACTGGTGCATGTGTCCATGATGCACTGTCCTTAATGTTTTGTCAGTCACCCGACCAATCATAACATGAATGTGAATTGCATATTGGACAGCTTCTGCATGTTTAAAGAAGTTAGTTAAATGGAATGAAGATAAGAAAATAACATATTGTCTTGATATAGAAGGGGGATATATATGAAAATCATTGAATCTGAGCCACCAATACCCTCATTTTCAGCATCCTCAGCTAGAAAATAAAAAAAGCATACTAGAGCTGCACAATTAATCGTATTAAAATCGCGATCTCGATCTACCCCCATACCCCCCCCCGCGATCTCCATTGGGCATTACCGCGATTTTTCAGTGCAGTTAATGGGGTCCGACTTGCGGTGGCGACTCAGCGCGACTTGACAGTAATAAATGTCAATGCAAGTCGCCTGAAGTCTTTTCAAGTCGGAGCGACTTGAGTCTCAGGGGAGACAGCCAAGTCTGGGCAGAGAGCCAAGTTCTGAGAAAACAGAGAAAACCGATACAAAGTAATTTACTTCAAAGGCATGAACTCTGAGTGAACTCCCCTTGTATAGATTTTTGGTTTAACCATTTAAAGACTAAATCTTTCCTGACGATTGCTGTTTACAAATAAAAATCCATTATTTTGTGCTAGAAAATGACTTAGAACCCCCAAACATTATATTTATTTTTTTTTTAGCAGAGACCCTAGAGAATAAGATGGCGGTTGTTGCAATATTTTATGTCACACGCTGTTTGCGCAGCGGACTTTTAAACGCAATTTTTTGGGGAAAAATTACCCTTTCAAAAAACTAAACAGTGCCGTTAGCCCAATTTTTTTTTGTATATTTAATATATTGCGCCGCGAGAATCGTGATCTTTATTGTAAGCAAAAAAAACGTGATTCTCATTTTGGCCAGAATCGTGCAGCTCTAAAGCATACTATTAGAAATGTAGAAGTATATATTTTAAACCCAGCTTGACATTCGGAAAGTTCACACTAGTGGCAAAAATGTCTGCATAGGCATATATGCAGCCCCATGCTTATAGAGATACCTTGCTTAAAGCAAACCTGTCACTGCAAGCTGAAAATAAGGCACTCAGATGAAGACTAGGCTCTCCTTAGGACCTGATCTGTTTCATGAAACTTTTAAATCCACTGCTGTTCGGCTTCCCTATAACCACATGCAGATGCAGTATTCAATGTCATGTATTTAAACATATCACTAGCGCGTCCCACAGTGCACAGAAGGCTATCCCTCAGTAGGCTGCCGCATATTACATTGTAGGATGTGATGAGGATGTTCCTCATTGTTGTCCTTTGAAAAGCTGGAATTTGTGTAAAGAAGTACAGGGTGCCCTTTGTCACATTGGGCATTGTTGAAAGGGTAACTGAACACAAAAATGTAATATATATTGTGTTCTACCAGTCCTTAGATGTGGCTGGATTCATTTTCGAAGAACATTTTCAACATAAACAGAAAAAAACTGTTGATCCTGCCAGAAATAGAGTGTACTTCCTTTGACTTTAACAGAAAGCTCAACCAAACTTTTTTTTTGTTCTGTAAATACTAATCACATCAGTCCTGAAGAGAACATAGTTTAAGTCCTGTCATAGATACAGTGGAGGAGTGACTGCAGCCACCCAGGGACAAGAAGTGTGTAGTTTGTGGGATCGCCAGTTGAAAACAAAAGGGTAAAAATTGAAAAAAAGAAACTCAGCTCCCTATCTCAGGACTGGTGAGCTGCAGTATATTACATTTTTGCTTTTGAATTTAGATTTCTTTAACCAGTTGCCGACCGCCCGCCGTGGCCTGATGGCAGCAACTTGGCTGGTTATCGCGAAATGCCGCGAGAATGAGTATTGTGAGCGCGAGTGTTTTCAGGGGGGGCAGGGAGCGGGTATGGCAGACTCTAAGTCCGCCGGTTACCCGCGATCACCCCCCTCCCCGGAGTCATAGAAAGGGGGTCCGTGTATGTAAACACGGATCTCCGTTCTGACAAGAGGGGGAAGCAATGTGATCACAGGCTCCCTGTGTATGGGAGCCGTGATCACTCCCCTAGCCCAGCCCCCATACAGTAAGAACACACTGAGGGAACACGGTTAACCCCTTAGAGAGCCCCCTGCAGGTTAACCCCTTCCCTGCCAGTGACATTTATACTGTAATCAATGCATTTTCATAGCACTGATCACTGTATAAATGCCAGTGGTCCCAAAAAAGTGTCAAAATGGTCCGACATGTCCACTGCAATATTGCAGTCCCAATAAAAATCTCAGATCGCCGCCATTACTGGTAAAATATAAAAAATAAATAAAAACCCCATAAATGAATTTTCATCATTCGTAAACGTGGCAACTTTTGCGCAAACCAATCAATAAATGCCGATTGCGATTATTTTTCTTGTGCCAAAATTATGAGGAAGAATATAAATCGGCCGAAACCGATGAAAAAAAAAGTTTTTTTATATTTTTTTGGATTTGTATTTTAGCAAAAAAGTAAGAAATATTGTTTTGTTTTTTTGCAAAATTGTCACTCTTCTTTTGTTTATAGCGGTGATCAGAAATGACGCAGAGGAGATCAAATACCACCAAAAGAAAGCTCTATTTGTGGGAAAAAAAGGACGCAAATTAAGTTTGGGTACAACGTCGCACGACCACGCAATTGTCAGTTAAAGCGGCGCAGGGCCGAATCGCAAAAAGTGCTCTGGTCCTAAACTGGGAATTCCTTCCGGGGCTGAAGTGGTTAAAGTGTCATAAACAGTTTGGTTAATCATTGTATAAGCATTTTGATCACAGATGGGTTTAGTCAAAGCTTATGTAAACCCTTACCTTTTTAAAACAACCCATGCAGTTTAAAATAGGCAAAACATTTGTTTGTATAAAAAAATACAGTTTTTCTTCCTTTTTTTTCATAAGCGATCACATAACCTCTATTATCAGCTGCATAAGAGGCTTGGAGAGATGGGGTGGAGAAAGTACAGGAGTACACTGAAGGTTCCCAGTGAATGCTTGGGGGGCGGTGCCATGTCAGCACAAGTCTGATCATTGGAGGAATTGTAGGCTGTTCTCCCACAACACTGGCACTCTGGCTTAGATGTGCTCTCATGCCTAGCATGGTTAGTCAGTTTGAACTATGAAAGCAGGGGGACTGGCAGGATCACCAGGCATTTCACACAAATGAAAGCAATACAAAGAAAACGAAATACGTTTAAAATAAGTACATCGTAAAACAGACACATATCAGGAATATGAAATGTTGAGGTAATATATTTAAGTTTTGCCCTGTTGATACAGTATATATGTTACTGTACAACAAATGTCTTAATAATTCAATATAGTCACTGTTTACTCTATACTAGGGGAATTTAAAAATAGCGATAGACCTTATTATGTCAGATAGTTGTTTGTAGCCTTGATTCTAATGGGAAACATTAATTTGAGCTCTTGGGGTAAGAATTGTGTTGATTAGCTGTTAAGTAATTCATTGTTGTCCGTGTAGCTGCCTATAAAATGACTAGCTTCAGTCCTCCATTTTGTTCAGTGTAAATACTGATGCTTGTGTCACACAATTTATCCATAGCGGTCTCCCACTCACCTGCAGCCTGATAGATACGTATTGTATCCAGCCACAGCGATGGCTTAGGCCAGGGGTCTCCAGACATATGCGTCCCTTGGAGCACTATTCTCCCACTGACACCAGCAATGGGGCACTATTTCTTCCACTGACACCAACAATGGAGCACTATTTCGTCCACTGACACCAACAATGGGGCACTATTCCTCCCACTGACACCAACAATGGGGCACTATTTCTTCCACTGACACCATCAATGGGGCACTATCCCTCCCACTGACACCAACAACGGGGCATTATTTCTTTCACTGATACCAATGATCGGGTATGATTACACCCACTGATATCAATGATGGGGCACCACTCCTTTTCCTCCTAACCATGAACCCTGAGGCCATGTTTATTCTCACTGGTGCTGGGCCTGTTACATTTTCTACCCTCTCTGGCTGCAATCCAGCCCCCCTAAAGTCTGAAGGACAGTAAAGTGGCCCTTTGAAAGACTCCCCTGGCTTATACATACACTCCTGTCCAGTCTATGCTGCATTTACACAGACTTGTGGGCAACCTACTAGCGTGGGTCTACGTTGCATCCCAGTATTCTGCTGCTGCTTTGGCCGGCCATCTGTCCTAGACAGACACTAGTGTGGTGATCAAATCAGAGTGGCTTCTATTCAAATAGGGATATTAGGAAAGAAGATAGTAGCATGTGAGCTATTTTCATTGCCCTTTTCTTCCAAAATTTCTCAGTGGCTTTTGACCCTGGAGGGGGGAATGTCCTTTACAGAATAATAATCAGTGATCTCCATGTGAACACTATCGTTTATATTGCCTCCCTAACAAACATGAAATGCACAAGTACCCTAAGAAACACATTTGTATACTCATGCTCTTTATCTTAATAAACATTATAGTACATTTTGTTTGCTAGTTTAAGTTTAATAATACATTTAATTGTTTTTGAATATGGGAGTGGGTGAATGGAAAGAAAACCTGAAATGTATGCCTGATGTAGCCACGTTTACGTTTTAAACCATTGCGTACTGAATGCTGGAATTTTGAACTTATTCAACAGTTGCCTGTAAAAAAATAAATCTGTTATGATAAAAAATGAATAAACGATTAAATATAGATGCTAGCCTTTGCTTTTTTTCTCATTACTAGTCGTACGTTTATCGCCTTGTCATTAACCTCCTAACTGGCTTCATTTGACTGAAGAAATCGAAGGAGCTGGATGGAAAAGCTTAAGTCAGATCCAGCCACTCTTCGGCATTCTGATGGCCACTGATGCTAGCTGTCAGAATACAAGAGGTACAGAGGGAGATTCGCCCGTGGATGAAGCAATGAATGGAGGAATCTGTTAGATTTCTTTCATTCAGCCTACAAACATCACTAGGCATTCGACATCACTAGTCACTCAATATATTTGTTAGTCTAATCTACATGTTTATCTGCTTCCGGATCGCCCCACGTACATGTACTGCAGCAGGGCGGCCCTTCAGAGAGAAATCACGTACCTGTACATCCTTTTTACAGCCGTGTCTGGGGCACACATGCGCCCCGCCGGCGACCCACTCCCGCTGTGATTGGACCCAATGGGAGCCAATCAGTGGGTCCGACCCATCTGATGTTCTCCGGCGATCGTTCCTGAGAGAGGCAGAACGTCTGCCTATGTAAACAAGGCAGATCGCCGTTCTGTGAGAGGGGAAGATGGAGATCCTGTGTTTCTGCTAAGCAGGAACCCGGATCTCTGTCTTCCCCCAGTCAAAGCAAACACTCCCAGGGAACACGTTTATCCCTTTGATCGCCCTTGATGTTAACCCCTTCCCTGCCAGTGTCATTAGTACTATGATAGTGCATATTGTTTTAGCACTGATCACTGTAATAATGTCACTGGTTCCCAAAAAATTGTCGTAGTCCCTGAGTCACTGAGTCACTGATCGCCACCATTACTAGAAAGAAAAAAAAAATTCCATGAAAGTATCAGTTTGTACACGCTATAACTTTTGCACAAACCAATCAATATACTCTTATTGGGAATTTTTGTTCACCAAAAACATGCAGCAGAATACATGTTGGCCTAAATTGATGAAGAAATTCAATTTCTTTTTGTTTGTAGCGCAAAAAATAAAAACCACAGAGGTGATCAAACACCACCAAAAGAACGCTCCATTTGTGGGAAAAAAAGGACATAAATTTTATTTGGGTACAGCCTCGCACGACCACGCAATTGTCAGTTAAAGTAACGTTGTGCCATATCACAAAAAATTACCTGGTTGTGAATGGGGGTAAACCTTCCGGAGCAGACGTGGTTAAATTCCTTTATTGAATGTGTAACTCCAGTTTTGTTAAAGTAAAACCTTTACAAAATGATCTAGAGTGCGTGAGGCATGGGGGAGCTCATGTCCATAATGGGTGGTAGTGACAAAGCCCCAAATGATCCACAATGGCTCAAAAGTGAAATGGTCCAGAAATATTTAGACAGAATAAAGGTGGATAAAGCGCCTGGACCAGATGGCATTCACCCACAGATCCTAAATGAATTGAGCTCTGTCATTTCAAAGCCATTGCATCTAATTTTTAGGGACTCCTTAATGACTGGAATAGTAGCACTGGATTGGTGTAGGGCCAATGTGGTGCCCATATTTAAAAAGGGATCAAAGTCTTTACCAAGTAACTATAGACCTGTTAGTTTAACTTCTATAGCTGGGAAGATACTGGAGAGTTTAATAAAAGACCACATAGATGAATTCTTGTTGGAAAATGTACTTTTAATCCCAGACCCTATATCATTTATAAATATATTGAAAAGTAAGGGTCCCAACACTGAATCTTGGGGTACACCACTGATAACCTTAGACCATTCAGAGAAATAATCACTAAACACTACTCTCTGAATTCTGTCTTTTAGCCAGTTTTCTATCCATTTACAAACTGATCTTTCCAAGCCTGTACTTTACCTTACACATTAGCCATGTGTGGGGAACGGTGTCAAACGCTTTAGCACAATCCAAGTATACCACGTCCACAGCCACCCCTCTGTCCAAGGTTTTACTTACCTCCTCATAAAAAGAAATCAGGTTTCTTTGACAACTTCTGTCTTTCATGAATCCATGCTGTCTGTTGCTTAAAAACATTTATTTCAGTGTTTGCAGATGACACCAAGCTATGCAGTGGGAAAACGTCCTTACAGGATGTCTCCAACTTGCAAGCCAACCTCAATGCACTGTCTAATTGGGCGACTATGTGGCAAATGAGGTTTACTGTAGATAAATGTAAAGTTATGCATTTGGGGGCTAAGAATATGCATGCATCGTACATACTAGGGGGAGTACAACTGGGGGAATCCATAGTAGAGAAGGATCTGTGGGTTTTGGTAGATCATAAACTTAATGGTATGCAATGCCAAGCTGCAGTTTCCAAAGCAAGCAAAATCCTTTCTCATATTAAGAGAGGTATGGACTCCAGAGATAGAGACATTATTTTTCCCCTGTACAAATCATTAGTAAGACCTCATCTGGAATATGCAGTTCAGTTTTGGGCACCAGTTCTCAAAAAGGATATCGGGGAACTGGAGAAAGTGCAGAGAAGGGCAACCAAACTAATAAGAGGCATGGAGGAACTCTGCTATGAGAAAAGATTAGAGGAATGGAATTTATTCTCTCTTGAGAAGAAATTCAACATGTACAAACACATAAGTGGTCCATATAGTGAACTTGGTGTTGAGTTATTAATTTTAAGGTCATCACAGAGGACAAGGGGGCACTCTTTACGTCTAGAGGAAAAAAGCTTTGATCTCCAAATATGGAAAGGTTTCTTCACAGTAAGAGCTGTGAAAATGTGGAATAGACTCCCACTGGAGGAGGTTCTGGCCAGCACAGTATATTGCTTTAAAAAAAGGCCTGGATTCTTTCCTAAATGTACATAAAGTAACTGTCTACTATCATTTATAGGTAAAGTTGATCCAGGGAATATCCGATTGCCTCTCAGGGGATCAGGAAGGAATTTTTTCCCCCGCTATAGCAAATTGGATCAGGCTTTGCTGGGGGTTTTTTTTGCCTTCCTCTGGATCAACTGTGGGTGAAGGATTGTGTATATGGGATTGTATGGTTTCTTTTATATATATATTTATTTATTTATTTATTTTATTGGTTGAACTAGATGGGCTTGTGTCTTTTTTCAACCTGGCTAACTATATATGTTCTAATATTTTTTAAATAAAAGTTTAATTTTGTACTGTATACAAAGATTCCCGCGCCGGAGCCTGACAGACTAATCTGCAGATGCTATTATATCCTCACCTCAGTGAGGGGTTAGATAAAAATGTAACGGGCAACAGCGCTTGCTTTGTTGTGGGATCCCCCCAACTAGTTGGTGCGGGTTTTCCCACCACACTCACCTATGTGCTAATTACCAAAACTGAGAAATGCCTGTGTGTTGCGTTAACCTTGTTCCTAATGGGTTTCAGAATTCACTATGTGTTATAAATACAAAGTGCAGATTGTGAATGTGCAATATAAGATCTGTAAATAAATAACTGCAATACAAATGTGCAAAACCACCTATAAATACATATGATGTTTCAAATTCAAGCAATATATAAGCAGTCTATGCACATGCCCCCTATTGCTGAGAAAACATAATGTCCATAATGTAGTGAGTAATTAAAGTGCAATAACAGTCCAATATATAAACTGCATTCCAGTGCTCAAGTGACTTGGTGCTATACAGTTTCCATCCTGTTTTAAGTTTCTCTCCCATGTGATTTCAAAGTGATTGTGCTCACGCCGTATCCGGGTCACCTTGTGCAAATAATAAGGTAGGGATTTCCTACTTACCAGACCTTATTGACCCTCACAGTCATACGACTTAGAGGAGTCAATTTGCGCTTGCGGTCTCTCACCCGACCGTGGGTATACGTCCGTTCAGCTGTTCCCTTTAGAGTTCCACTGCTCTCTTTCCCCGGTATTTTGTAGAGAAAAGAAAAGAGATAGATTCTCATCGCGCGCCTCCTTTTTAAAAATGTATTGGCCAAAAAAAGCACAGCAAATGCAATGTTTCTCCCGTGGTCGCCGCGACTGCGCAATGTCAGCTTGCGTACCAGCAAGACGTGGCCCAGCGTACCCTGCGTTCCAGCTGATGCGTTTCGTCACTTCCGCAACGTCTTCAGAGTTGGAGCGCAGAGTGCGTACCACCGCCATTTATACTATTATGCATTGACATCATATCCTGATTATTAATGCCCAGCCTATGTATGATTTGCGTGGGGGCTTCCTATTCCTACATGCATTTCCATTGAGCCATATTCGGATGCGGCCATATAACATTTGTACTCATATGCAATTAAATTTAAAAACTTTATTATTTATGATGTAAAATCTAAATTAAAAATTAAAAAGAATGATATATTGACGTCATTTCATAAAGAATAGATGTATAACTGAAAATCAATATATAAACTATGATACATTTAAAAACTGAATCTTATGAAATGGGAAAAGGAAAAAAGGGGCAAGATTAAGAATAATATAAATGAGAAAAAAATAAAATAAAAAATAAATAAAAATGAAAATTAAATTAAAAATAAAAATAATATAAAAATAAAATTAAAATTGAAAATCAAAATCAAAACAAGGGAAAGAAGGAGAAAATTTGAATGGAATCTGGGATATTGAATCAGGGTTCAATCATCAAGGTCAAGTGTGTATCTGTAGTGTAAAAGAATTGCAAACCCCCAAGCACCACATACATTTACAAACTAGTGATTAGTGAGAAAACAATTTAAATCTATCTCAATGTTCATCCCCTGAGGGTGCAAATATACAGTTATACATCTATTCTTTATGAAATGACGTCAATATATCATTCTTAATTTTTAATTTAGATTTTACATCATAAATAATAAAGTTTTTAAATTTAATTGCATATGGGTACAAATGTTATATGGCCGCATCCAAATATGACTCAATAGAAATGCATGTAGGAATAGGAAGCCCCCACGCAAATCATACATAGGCAGGGCATTAATGAACAGGATATGATGTCAATGCATGATAGTATAAATGGCGGTGGTACGCACTCTGCGCTCCAACTCTGAAGACGTCGCAGAAGTGATGAAACGCGTCAGTTGGAACGCAGGGTACACTGGGACACGTCCTGCTGGTACGCAAGCCGACATTGCGCAGTCGCAGCGACCACGGGAGAAACATTGCATTTGCTGTGCACTTGTTTGTTTTGTTGGCCAATAAATTTTTAAAAAGGAGGTGCGCGATGAGAGTCTCTTTTCTTTTCTCTACAAAATACCGGGGAAAGAGAGCAGTGGAACTCTAAAGGGAACAGCTGAACAGACATATACCCACGGTCGGGTGAGAGACCGCAAGCGCAAATTGACTCCTCTAAGTCGTATGACTGTGAGGGTCAATAAGGTCTGGTAAGTAGGAAATCCCTACCTTATTATTTGCACAAGGTGACCCGGATACGGCGTGAGCACAATCACTTTGAAATCACATGGGAGAGAAACTTAAAACAGGATGGAAACTGTATAGCACCAAGTCACTTGAGCACTGGAATGCAGTTTATATATTGGACTGTTATTGCACTTTAACCTCCTCGCGCCGCCGCCATAGCCGAATGACGACTACAGCGCGTCGCTAAAATGGCGGGAGGAAGTCTATAGACGTCCTCCCATTTGGCTCGTGCTGGGCGCGATGTCCGCCGGAGACCCGCGATCTCCTTCCAGAGAGCAGGAACGGGGAACCGCCATTGTAAACACGGCGGTTCCCCGTTCTGTGAGGGGGGGCATGACAGATCTACTGATCCCTGTCACTGGGATCAGTTAGATCTGTCATGCCCCTGCCAACCCCGCCCCCCACAGTTAGAACACACCAAGGCAGTGGTTCTCAACTCCGGTCCTCGGGACCCACTAACAGGCCAGGTTTGCAAAATAACTGAAATGCATCACAGGTGATATCATTTGCTGCTCGGTGATTCCAGTATTCTAGTCTGCATCTCCCCAAGGTAATACTTAAAATCTGGCCTGTTGGTGGTCCTGAGGACCGGAGTTGAGAACCACTGCACCAAGGGAACATAGTTAACCCCTTCACTGTCCCCTGCAGGTTAACCCCTTCACTGCCAATGACATTTATACAGTAATCAGTGGACATTTAAATTTCTGATCGCTGTACAAATGTCATTGGTCTCAAAAAAGTGTCAAAAACGTCCGACATGTCCGCCGCAATATCGCAGTCCTGATAAAAATCTCAGATCACCGCCATTACTAGTAAAAAAATAAAAATAAATAAAAACGCCATAAACCAATGTCCATAGTTTGTAAACGCTATAACTTTTGCGCAACCCAATCAATATACGCCGATTTCTATTTTTTTTACCAAAAATATGTAGAAGAATATATATCGGTCTAAACTGATGAATAAATTAGTTTTTTATTTTTGGATATTTATTATAGCAAAAAGTAAAAAAATATTGTTCTTTTTCAAAATTGTCGCTTCTTTTTTGTTTATAGCGCAAAAAATAAAAAACGCAGAGGCGATCAAATACCACCAAAAGAAGGCTCTATTTGTGGGGAAAAAAAGGACGCCAAGTTTGTTTGGGTACAAGGTCACACGAACGCGCAATTGTCATTCAAAGAGTGACAGCACTGAAAACTGAAAATTGGTCCGGGCAGGAGGGGGGTTTAAGTGCCCAGTAAGGAAGTGGTTAATTAGTCACTACATTATGGACATTATGTTTTCTCAGCAATAGGGGGCATGTGGATAGACTGCTTATATATTGCTTGAATTTGAAACATCATATGTATTTATAGGTGGTTTTGCACATTTGTATTGCAGTTATTTATTTACAGATGTTATATTGCACATTCACAATCTGCACTTTGTATTTATAACACATAGTGAATTCTGAAACCCATTAGGAACAAGGTTAACGCAACACACAGGCATTTCTCAGTTTTGGTAATTAGCACATAGGAGAGTGTGGTGGGAAAAGCCGCACCAACTAGTTGGGGGGATCCCACAACAAAGCAAGAAAAGTTTAATTTTACAAAACACAGGTGTATAAAGTAAAGAACAGACATTATGTAATGCCTCAAATATTTGTACAAACAGCACCCAACCAGACCCAGCATGCGGTACAAATGTCCCCTTACACGTTGCCCTTAGGGTGCACAGGAACCCTCTTTTTAGTATTATCCATGGAGTCCAGCAACTACTCTACAGTCCTCCTGCAGCTGTTTTCTAGCTTCCTATCTTGGTAAGGCTGGTATCTGAATGCATTTCATTAGTAAGAGCATCTGGGGCCCAGAGAAAGAGGTAATCCCTGTGAAAGTAATTTATTTTACTCATGCACTTGATGATTTTCTTCATTATATTAATCTAAATTCTTGGAGTTCTTTGTCTAGTCCAAGCTGGCCCCTGCATCACTGGCACAAAATCACAAACATCTGAAATGCATTATCCAAGGAGAGCTGAGTACATCTTGACTCTGGAGGGCTTAGGTCAAAATCTCTGTGTACTTTCAATCTGTCCTAAAGGTGTATTGTCCATTATTCTATATTTAAGAAGAACTCTGTGCAAAATGTTTATTTTCCAATGCAGTGGGGTTTTGCCCACACTGCGTGGCTTAACTGCTAGTTTTCATTTAGGGGATTTCAGAGCAGAGATACACTTGCCTAATCAACCAATCCTCCGAGCGCAAGACCGGTCCCTGCTGCTCCTGCCCCCCGCATGCTAGTGGTCCTGCGAAAGGACTGTTCCCGACGTCATCATGCCACAGACCGGCTCTAGACATGAGGATGATGGGAACAATCCTGCATGAGAAAAAAAAATCATGGAGTTCTTTCAAGCGGAACTAAACCTGTCAATTTAACATTTAAAAAAAAAAAATTACATTCCTGGCATGCCAGGATTGCTGTCACATTTGCGTGTGCTCTCAACCAAACTTTTTAAAACATCAAATGGCTGGTGTATTAACTGATCATATGCACAGCACCACGCTTTAAGTCATGTATGTTCAGATGTTGTTCAGATATTAAATAACTTACTGGATAGTGAACATTCGGCAGCATACAATGGACAATTTTAATATATAAGTCTAATTTGCATAAATTGCCATTTATCCTCTATACCCAGCATTGTTAAACCGTAAACTGTATTGTGATTGTACTGTGTCCCTTCTTTATTGTAAAGCTCTGCGCAAACTGTTGGCGCTATAGAAATCCTGTATAATAATAATATAATAATTTCCATGAATAACGAATTGATTACAAGCACAGTAATATGGATAACACTTTAGATATTTATACCATACTTGCATACATTTATATAGTTACATAGTCGGCAAGGTTGAAAAAAGACACAAGTCCATCACGTCCAACCTATGTGTGTGCTTTTATGTCAGTATTACATTGTATATCCCTCAATGTTGTGGTCCTTTAGGTGCCCATCTAAAAATGTATTTAAATTATCTATGCTCCCAGCTGAAACCACTGCTTGTGGAAGAGAATTCCACATCTTCACTACTATTACCGTAAAGAACCCTCTACGCATTTTAAGGTTAAACCACTTTTCTTCTAATTTAATGAATGGCCGCATGTCTTTTTGTGCTCTCTTGCGCAGAAAGGTTTTGTCCCTATTGTGGGGTCACCAGTACAGTATTTGTACATTGAAATCATATCCCCTCTCAATCGTCTCTTCTCCAGAGAGAATAAGTTCAGTGCTCGTAATCTTTCCTCATAACTAAGGTCCTCCAGTCCCTTAATTAGCTTTGTTACCCTTTTCTGAACCCTCTCCAGTTCCAGCACATCATTCCTTAGGACTGGAGCCCAGAACTGGATGGCATACTCCAGGTGCCACCGGACCAGAGTTCTGTAGAGTAGGAGAATTATTGATTTATCTCTGGAGTTAATCCCGTTCTTGATGCATGCCAATATTTTGTTGGCTTTGCTTGCAGCAGCTTGGCATTGCATGCCATTGCTGAACCTGTCATCTACTAGGACCCCAGGCCCTTTTCCATCCTAGATTCCCCCAGAGGCTCTCCCCCTAGTGAGCAGATTGCATTCATATTTTCGGCACCCAAATGCATTGTTATACATTTTTCTACATTAAACCTCATTTGCCATGTAGTTACCCACCCCATTCATTTGTTCAGATCTTTTTGCAAGGTTTCTACATCCTGCAGAGAAATTATTGCCCTGCTTAGCTTTGTATCATCAAATACTGAGATTGAGCTGCTTATCCCATCTTCCAGATCGTTTATGAATAAATTAAACAGGTTTGGTCCCAGGACAGAACCTTGGGGAACCCCACTTTCCACACCGGACCATTCTGAGTACTCCCCATTTATCCCCACCCTCTAGATTCGCCCCTGTAGCCAGTTTTCAATCCATGTACTCACACTTTGATCCATGCTGACAGATTTTAAATTGTACAGTAAGCGTTTATGGGGAACTGTATCGAATGCCTTTGCAAAATCTATATACACCACATCTACAGGCCTTCCTTTACCTAGATGGCAGCTCACCACCTCATTTAAGGTTAATGGATTGGTTTGGCAAGAACGATTCTTCATGAAACCATGTTGATTACCCCTAATGATACCGCTAATGATACCATTTTCATTACAAAAATCTTGTATATAATCCCTTATCATTCCCTCCAAGAGCTTGCATACTATTGATGTTAGGCTAACTGGCCTGTAGTTCCCAGGGATGTATCTCAGCCCTTTTTTTATATATTGGTGCTACATTGGCTTTTCTCCAATTAGCTGGTACCACACCAGTCAGTAGACTGTTTGTAAAAATTAGGAACAATGGTCTGTCTATCACTTGACTGAGTTCCTTAAGGACCCTCGGGTGCAAGGCATCTGGTCCTATAATAAGACTTACCTGCCGTGACTGGTGGCTCCCGAGCGCATGCGGGGAGTAACCTCACGTGACTCTGGCCAGTCACTGAGCCGGAGTCCGCAGCCGCGGAAGGAAGAGGGGTGAACATGGATGCGGTCTCCATAAGGGACAGTGCGGGCTTCGTTTGCAGGTAAGCGTCCCATAAAGGGTTAGTATGTGATGCTTTTACTTTGCAGGGAACTGAAGAGGAAGTAAAACCCACAAGGAAACCACTGTGATCACATTTCAGGGTGTAATAGGACCTGGAGATAGAATTACTAAATAGCCTGACAACATTCATTATCAACATGTAATTATAGGCAGGTATCTGGGACAGTCAGCCAGCGGTCCCAGACTTTGTTATATTTGGTTGGGCACCCTCTGTGTGTATAGATGAGTTTTTTGTAGGGTTATACAAAATGAACTTCATGACACCAGGCTTGTAGAGTGGGAGAGAGTGCCTGCATCCATTGGCGTGTGATAAGCTTCCTAGCGATAAACAGCACTTCCTGTAGGAAAAGCGTGTCAAACTTGCCATCTTTGGGATTAAGGAGGAGGCCTAACAAGCATAGTCTGGGGTCAACTGTCATAGGTGAGCCCGTTTTATTGTGGAGGAATTAAATCACTTGCGACCAGTAATCATGTATGACCGGGCATTTCCACAAAATGTGGAAGAAGGTCCCCCAGGGGTCCGGCACATCTGGTTATGTGTACAGGGGCCCTATGCAAAATAAAAAGCAGTGAGCGTCAATCTGAAGCCATGGGAGACACCTGTTTACATGCATACCACCTCTATGACAAAATCTCACCTCTGTCCTGCCCCAACCTAGCCACACTCGTCTACAACAACTCACTCTCATCCTCCCTAGACAAGCTCGTCCCCCTCACTACATGCAGAATCAGACCCCGGCCGCTACAACCATGGTAAACAGACAACACCAGAAGTCTTAGAAAACATAGCCGCGCTCTTGAGCGTCTGTGGCACAAGACTAAGCTCCAAGAAGACTTCAAACATTACAAATCTGCCCTCCTAAAATACTATTCCTGCCTCCAAACTGCCAAACAGACCTACTTTATCACACTCATTAACAGATTATTATCCAGTCCCTGTCAACTCTTCTCGACCTTTAACACTCTACTCTGTCCTCCACTGAAAGTGGGTGCCCCAATCGTACAGATCGTAAGGTCCCAGATTTTCAAATGATTTCTAGCCATACTGGACTGGTGGTAAAGTTCCCGTTTACCCCTCATCCCACGCAGTATGATTTGTAGGGGGTGGGTGGCAAAATGGGCAGCTGGACAACAAAAAAAGGCTAGATATCGTTGTTTTTCCTGCTTGTCTAAATAGAGGCGGATCGTTGGGAAGCCATATAATATAGATTAAACTCTGGCAGAGCCGCGTCCCCCAGGGAAACAGGATTCTTTAACGATCGCCAAGATAGTTTGTGGTGGCTGGATCCCCAGACGTAGGAATTAAGAATGGATTCCATAATACGGAAGAATTTGAGAGGGATATAGACTTGGGCATGCCATACTAGATGGAGATTAGTCCTCACACCATGCTCAATATTCTAATAGTGTATCTACAACTCCCACTACATAATATAAAATCTATAATACTAATCAATAATCGCTATTGTGCAAAAATATGCTAATAAAGTGCAAAAGTGTAAGTAAACAAATTGGTGCAAAAGGTACAAAATAGGATCTCTCCTAATTGTGCAAATGGGCAAATATAAAGTACAAAAAATATATGAAGTGCAATCCAATGGGGTGCAAAGTTGCAAATAAAGTACAAAATATTCTAAACCACAGTGAAAAATGCTAAAGTGCTAATTCAATAATCCAAAAATGTTATTGGATTAGCACTTTAACATTTTTCACTATGGTTTAGCATATTTTGCACTTTATTTGCAACTTTGCACCCTATTTGATTGCACTTTATGTATTTTTGCCCATTTGCACAATTAGGAGAGATCCTATTTTGTACCTTTTGCACCAATTTGTTTACTTGCACTTTTGCAATTTATTAGCATATTTTTGCACAATAGCGATTATTAATTAGTATTCTAGATTTTATATTATGTAGTGGGTGTTGTAGATACATTATTAGAATATAGAGCATGGTGTGAGGACTTGTGCGTATCTCCATATCCCAATTGTTTATTGATATTATCAATAATTAGAATAGCTGTAGACCATTTCCAGATAGTGACACCCTTCTGTGGTGCTGTTATTTGTTGATATCATTATGCCATACTAGATGCAGTATTTTTAGCTGAAACATCATTTTAATTAGGTTGACGATTCCCATAACCCCTAGAGGGATTTTATTTTACGGTGATTTATTGATTTTACTTTTTTATGCAGTGTCAGGCCACCTGGGCTCAGGTGACAGATGCGCACCGCTGGGATGCGAAGCGCACCGCTGGGGTGTGACGCACAGCGCTAAGGTTGCGAAGCGCACCGCTAAGGTTGTGGACCTATAGCTGACTGCTGCTAATAAGCTCTGGCTGGTACGGGAAGATGGGCCCCTGGAGCACTGACACTGAAACACAGGGAGCTAGCATTGGTTTCCCTAGGGCGCGGAGTCTAAGAGCCAGTAGGTATTTGCCAGAGCCCCTGGTGGTGAGGATGGATTTGGCTGCAACTGGATCCATGTCGCAGCCCCCGGGGTCCCCTTGCTCATGCTCGGCTGGCTACAGGTGGTAGAGAGGAAGCAGCAGCACAGGAACAGCAAGGATGGTCAGGGCCACAAGCAGACTGGGACAGAAGAAAGAGCACGCCAAGGTCGGGTTATCAAGCAGACAGGAGAAACAGAGAACATGCCAAAGGTCGGGGTATCAGGCAGGCAGGTAATCAGAACAAGCCAAAAGTCGGTAAATGGAAATAGACTCAGAGCATACGACAGGAGCAACCACACACAAAGCCAAACACACACAACATCGATCGGCAAGGAGGCTTTGCAGCACATGGTCTTAAATAGTGTTTCCGTAATTGGAGACTGGGGTGGAGTTCACTGAGAGGACATTACTTGGCCCACAGGTGGTGATGTGCACGGCCTCTAGGCTGACACAACCAAGAGGTAAGCAAGCAGACAGGACATGAATGTTACTATGGGTTCATGACATGCAGATAGTTATGATAGCATTCCTGTGCATGTGGTTTTCACATAAAAATGAAGTGCAGCGCTTATGCGTAACACAAATATTCTCTAAAGTTCATGAATAACAATCAAGTCCTTCCAAGCAATGAGAGGGAATGGATGAAAATCATCAGGAGTCAGGTCCTGCAGACAAACACTGCCGCTCACCTTATGTCTAAGGCCAGATGGCCCAAAGTGCGCCTTCCCCACTGGGGAGTAATACAGTATCCTGCAGTGGTCTCCCGGAATTGCTTAGGGTCTCCCAAGTACATGTAAAAAAAAAAGGGGATAATATACATCTAGTGCTCTCTGTAAGACTCAGAGTACATTAAATGATGCCCCTTGAAAAAGTCACATGTGCTAGTGACGAAACGTATGTCGGGGAAGAGCTGGTGATGTCATGACCGCCCTGTGGACAGCGTGAGACCAAGCAGGGAGCTGGCAGCTGATTAACCAGGAGCTGCAGTGTTTCTCTGTGGGACCTGACTCCTGATGATTTTCATCCATTCCCTCTCATTGCTTGGAAGGACTTGATTGTTATTCATGAACATTAGAGACTATTTGTGTTACGCATACCGTAAGTGCTGCACTTCATTTTTATGTTTTATGCGGTGTTTGTGAATTCTACTATACTGTTCAGCTTGCTGTGCATTTGTAACTCATTGATTGTTAAGACTTTGCACAGATTATTGCTAGATTTTATATAATATGTGCTTTTCACACCCAGATGTATTTTGTCTGTGAAAGTAATCTTTTTACATTTCATGTTTAATAAGGTGGGACTATCACTGAAAATTCACATAAACCAAAAATGTTAGCATAACCAAATAAGCTGTGCTAACAATGTTATTCTATGTATTATTATTATTATTATTCTTTTTATTTTTTTGTTTTTGTTTTTGTAGACACTTCAGAGCTCCCACAGATGGCCCAAAAGGGTTGATTCTCAAAAGACAAATAGACTGTGCAGTATGCAAGTAAAGTTGCACTCATTTCCCCCAGACCTTCGTAAATGTGCTGAAGCTCTGCTTATTTCCATCATCTATCATGTGCAAGAAAAAAATATTATATTTTTTTATGTTATTTGCACTTGATTCGGGTATTCTTTATAAAGTGAAGCTTTACCACATTACAGTCATCAAGGAAAATGAGTACAACTGCACTTGCATACTGCACAGGATATTTGACATTTGTAAATCAACCCCCAAAGTGCAGGGATGTGATATACAGGGCCATCTTTAATGCAGGACAAAAAGGGAAGCTGCCCAGGGCCCAGTCATTGTTGTGGGGCCCAAAGCAGCTGCCCCTTGAGCTTTTTGTCATGGGGCGTCTCGGAGCGGAGGTGGCGAGAGCAGGGAAAAGGCAAGCAGTGAGGACGGCTAGGACCGAGGAGTCCAGAAGATAGGTCAGAAGCAGCATCCCTGATGTGGCAGCGCCTCCCAGAGCCCAACCTTCTGTACACTCTCAGCTCTGACAGCAATAGCGGCCCGGAGGACAAGGACAGGTGGGAGGAGCAGGCATTGCTACTCAGGACAGTCCATCTATCTATCAGCAGAACAACCCATCCCCCATCCTTGCCCAGAAGGAAAACGGGCCCTGCCCCATGCTGGCCATCATGAAACTATGGAAGGTACCAGGCATCACACAAACCTACCTGCAGACAGGGACTAGGATGGGGGGCACAGGAGGGAATGCAGACAGTGCTAGGGGTCTCTGGGGGGTAGGATCAGGGACAGACGTCCATCCAAACACACTACGGACCATGGAAGGTATCAAAGTACTACCGGTCGTACCCCGTCCCGGGCAAAAGGAAGACCCGTTCCTACCCCCTACCCAACAAGACGACTATCTATCTACCTGACAGGACTCATCGTTACGGACGAGGAGGGTGGACAGGAACAGGAGGCCCGGCGATAACGACAGTCTCGACTCTCACATGTCTTCCAACCCGAGACCCTCCGCGACGGTGTAGTCCCTACGACGAAGACTGGATAGAAGACCTGAGGAGCCAGGATCGGCAGGAGTGACG
>BLSH010319913.1:1435891-1450993 GCA_018402905.1 Glandirana rugosa | reverse complement strand
TGATGGGTGTCGGGTGTCTGGTGGTGGTCACTGATGGGTGACTTGTGGTGGTCACTGATGGGTGACTGGCGGTGGTCACTGATGGGTGCCGCGTGTCTGGCGGTGGTCACTGATGGGTGACGGGTGTCTGGAGGTGCTCACTAATGGGTGACCGGTGTCTGGTGGTGATCATTAATGCGTGATGGGTGACTGGCAGTGGTCACAGATGCGTGATGGGTGACAGGTGACTAGCGGTGGTCATTGATGGGTGACGGGTGACTGGCGGTGGTCACTGATAGGTGATGGGTGACTGGCGGTGTTCACTGATGGGTGACGGGTCTCTGGTGGTGGTCACTGATGGGTGACGGGTGTCTGGTGGTGGTCACTGATGGGTGACTGGCGGTGCACACTGATGGGTGCCGGGTGTCTGGTGGTGGTCACTGATGGGTGATGGGTGTCTAGTGGTGGTCATTGATGGGTGATGGGTGACTGGCGGTGGTCGCTGATGGGTCATGGGTGACTGGCGGTGGCCACTGATGGGTGTCAGGTGTCTGGTGGTGGTCACTGATGGGTGACTTGTGGTGGTCACTGATGGGTGACTGGCGGTGGTCACTGATGGGTGCCGCGTGTCTGGCGGTGGTCACTGATGGGTGACGGGTATCTGGAGGTGCTCACTAATGGGTGACCGGTGTCTGGTGGTGATCATTAATGCGTGATAGGTGACTGGCGGTGGTCACAGATGCGTGATGGGTGACAGGTGACTAGCGGTGGTCATTGATGGGTGACGGGTGACTGGCGGTAGTCACTGATGGGTGAATGGTGTCTGGAGGTGGTCACTGATGGGTGATTGGCAGTGATCACTGATGGGTGACGGGTGTCTGGAGGTGGTCACTAATGGGTGACCGGTGTCTGGTGGTGATCATTAATGCATGACGGGTGACTGGCGGTGGTCACAGATGCGTGACGGGTGACAGGTCACTGGCGGTGGTCACAGATGCATGATGGGTGACGGGTGACAGGTGACTGGCGGTGGTCACTGATAGGTGACCGGTGACTGGCGGTGGTCAGTGATGGGTGACGGGTGACTGGCGGTAGTCACTGATGGGTGACAGGTGACATGCCATTGTCACTGACGGGTGACAGGTGCACTTTATGATGGCAGTCTGATGACAGGTGTACTTTATGATGACAGGTACACTTTATGATGACAGGTACCCTTTATGGGGGCAGATGGGGTGACTGTTGGGTGACAGGTGCATTGGGAGGGGCAGGGGGATGTGACAGTGTGTGTTTTTACTTAACAGATCAGTAACTCACTGATCCCAGCTCTTCTCTCCTCACACTGGAAACTGTGTGAGGAGAGAAGAGCTGGTAATAGTGAGTTGCCACTCTGTTTACATTGGATGTGATCGGATGTGAAGTAGATCACAGCCGATCACAAGGTAACAGCCACTGGCCGGCGGTTGATACCAGTGTCGGTGATAGGCAGTGTTCCCCGGGAACACGCCGCCATCGATGCGCACACGCAGCGTGCTCCCGATCGCGCGCATGAGCCGTGCGAACGGCGGACGTGCCATTTGTCCATTTTGCCCATGATAACCAATGGCTGTTCACCCCTGTGGGTGACGCAGTGTGTCCTGGGGACACGCCGACACCTACAGAGCCGAGATGTGCGCACCCGATCCAGCGCAATCCTGGCTTAAAGGGGCAACATCATATGACATCGTCCCGGAACAATAGCCATTCTGCCCCGCCCCGCCGTCATTTGACGGTGGGCAGACGGCAAGTGGTTAAATTAATATATAGCAAACATATATGCATGTATGTGTTTAAAACTGCAGAACACTCTGCCTGGTAATTGGAGTGGAGCATCTGCCATGGCGTGAAGTAAAACACTTAGGAATGGATAAAAATCCATATGGTAATACAGAAAATAGCTTCAGTAGAGAGATGGCATCATAGTAAACCAGACCCGTTTCGTGGGATAGTACCCACTCATCAGGGGTAAATGCAAACATATCTATATAAAAAAATAAATAAAAGTTAACAGAGTAAAAATATCCAAGGGTCTAATTGCATGTCTATGTGATTAAGTACATGATATGGGTACAAAGGGGGGCGAGATAGTCAAACCTTCCCTTAAAACACACCATGTGTGGTGTAGCAATACGGGCTAGGCCGACTGGACGTCTGTCAAGGGAGCTGAGGACACGGTGACATGAGCTGGGTGTAGGACCACCACATAGACCACCCAAACAGCAGACATCTGTGGATGAATGTGTGTGTGTAAATGGGTTGAATGAGAGTGTGTATGAAAGAGTGTTGAATGTGAAAACAGAATGGCAGAGCCATACACCAAAACAGGGAAATAGGAAGGCAAACGATAGGTGCCTATGATAGAGTACAAAAAAGCTGGGGTCAGGAAAAACAAGACCCACCACCAAGGCTGGCTATGGGAGAGGTGCAAAGAGTGTGAGGGAAACTATAAGTCAAATAATTACCACAGATATGAAGTCAAGGAATAAGTCTGCAACCAGTTATGTCCATGTGCGTGTGCAGTGCTATCACCACATTGCCGTCAGGTGGACTCTGCATAAATGTTCCCAGCCAGCCAAGTAACCCCGCCAAATGTTACACAGGCATGACCAGGTGAGGGAGGGCATCCGAGCCAGGGACGGGGTCCCCACACACCTGGCCAGCATCGCTCCACCCAATTGTCAGCCAGGGTGGAAACATATTGCTCCTGCCAAAGTGCACCAGAGAGGGCACTAACAGCATGGAGCGATGGCGTAACATTGATAGGCAGATTGGCCGATCCACCCCGCCCCATCCCCCCAACCACTGGAAACTGGGAAGGAGGGGAAGAGGAGATCACCGAGAGCGCATCGCAGCTCCTGATAGGGCAAACACTGGCAGCCCCAACCCAATGCACACCAAATGATGTGACCACACCATACCCGACAGAGTGCCCTAACAGCGCTGTTGGACTGCCATAAAGCAGCATACAATATTGGATAGACAAGTAATAGCAGACAGAGTGGAAATCCACTGGTAATCGACTTACATTCATTGTAATAAACTGTTGTATAAAAAAGGGGTAATATAATTGCTAATAAATAGAACCAAAAAAAATTGGATCTAACAGAATTGTAGATGTTGCTAAGTGTCCAAGTAATATCCTTCATCCCTGATGCGTATACTAGAGAAGAGCAAGTGGTACTTTAGATGATCGCAGAATGATCTGCGTCTTCATCCCTGATTCAATGAGAAAGGAGGAGAAAGTTGGGACTTTGTATAAGGACACTGACTAATGTTCTAAACGCATATATGTTTGTTATATATTTATTTAATTTATGTTGTGATGGAATTATTTTCTTTATGATGTCAGGTACTTACCTTGCTTTCCATTTAACCACTTCAGCCCCAGAAGGATTTACCAGTTTGGACCAGAGCACTTTTTGCGATTCGGCACTGCGTCGCTTTAACTGACAATTGTGCGGTCGTGCAACATTGGACCCAAACAAAATTTGCGTCCTTTTTTACCCACAAATAGAGCTTTCTTTTGGTGGTATTTGTTCACCTCTGCGTCATTTGTGATCACCGCTATAAACAAAAGAGCAACAATTTTGCAAAAAAAAAACAATATTTCTTACTTTTTGCTATAATACATATCCAAAAAAATATATATAAATTTTTTTTTTTCATCGGTTTTGGCCGATTTATGCTCTTCCTCATATTTTTGGTAAAAAAAAAATAGCAATCGGCGTATATTGATTGATTTGCGTAAAAGTAATGATGAGAATTAATTTATGGTGTTTTTATTTTTTACTAGTAATGGCAGCTATCTGCAATTTTAATAGGGACTGCGATATTGGGGCAGACATGTCGGACCATTTTGACACTATTTTGGGACCATGGGCATTTATACAGAGATCAATGCTATGAAAAGGCATTGATTACTGTATTAATGTCACTTGCAGGGAAGGGGTTAATCTGCAGGGGGCGCTCTAAGGGGTTAACTGTGTTCCCTGTGTATGTTCTAACTGTATGGAGGCTGGGCTGGCTGGGGGAGGGGAGTGATCGTGGCTCCCATACACAGGGAGCCTGCAATCACATCCCTTCCCCCTCTGGCAGAAAGAAGATCCGTGTTTACATACGCGGACCCCTGTTCTGTCACTCTGGTGGATCGATCGCGGGTAGCCGACAGACACCCAGTCCGCCCTGCCCGCTCCCTGGCGCCCCCGAACATAGTGAGCGCAGGCGCCGTCACCTGACGGCGTTTCGCGATAACGAGCAAAGTTGCCGCCGTCAAGCCACGGCGGGCGGTCGGCAACTGGTTAAAGTCCCAACTTTCTCCTCCTTTCTCATTGAATCAGAGATGGAGATGCTTCTGTGTCTCATCTAAAGTCCCATTTGCTCTTCTCTAGTATAACTTTGTACATGTTTGAACTTGAGGAGAGTAAGAAAACTTACGTGATAACACAATATTATGTCCTCAAAAGCTTCCATGTGTTTAAAGATTGCTAGGCAAATGTATAGTAGCTACCCAAAAAGAATACCAAATGATAACATTTGTACCCGGAGGACTCTAAGCTAAATTGACATAGCTTTGCATCAGCTACAGGGTTAATCACAACAAGTCCCAGAATGCAGGTTTGGAGGGGGTTTTGACGGATTAAGTAATGGAATATGTATATTGAACAGGTGTGTTATACTAGTATATTATTCATTTTTTTTTTCTCTCTCTATGACCCCTTACTATATCCCACCTCAATGACTACTGGAGGTGATAATTTGGTGCTCATCCAGGGACTACTTATGGCCATTTCTTTTATTTGTTTATAGCTCCTTGCGATTAGTTGCTTACGTGGGTTTTCACTGCCCTGATCTGTTCTGTTGCCCCGGAGTCCGCCCAGGGGAGACTCCTTATGTACTGTGCTCATTCTCAGACAAGGTGAATACATAGATGCATAGATATATTGAATATATTGGGATGGAGACCTTTCATATATGGTGTTACCGACCACATTCTCTTTTTCTCTATTTACATAGTGAGACCTGTTTTCTTTACATATCATCCCTATGTGTGTCCTGAAGAAGCGGATCAGTGAAACGTGTTGATGCACAGTGGCTCACTCATCTGATACTATGTAATACCACTTTTTTTGTAATTACTACACATTTTTGACCATGAGGGGCCTAAGTATGCACAGATGTGTACGATGTTTTAATTGTGTTTTTATGTTGGGTTTATAGATTTTTCTATGTATAAATAAAATATCGTTTTTTACCTATACTGTGTCCAAATTTGCCTCTAAAGTCCGAACCAAGGGTTTTTTTTTCTGTGTTCTACTAAAACCCATACTTCATATAGTCAATCAATGGAAATATTTCTAGATTTACTGAAAACTCGAAGTCACAGAAACTATACCACATCCTGAATAAACTCTCCAGTGCATTGGATATATGACATTGTACACAAAATGCACCTGCAGAAGGCTCTATATTGGGGAAATAAAAATAAAACAGCACATAGGACTGAACTAACTGAAAACCACAAGCACATCAGTGGGGGAGCACTCCTGGAAACCAGACCATATCAAAGAACTCTTGAACGTACTTATAGTGAAAGGAAATGTCATTACAGCACGAAAGGAAAATGTGGAAATACAAGCTTATAAAAATATCCAGTACTCTACAAAGGTTAAACATAGGGGCAGGATTGATAACCTCTTATGAAAATGAACTGCTTTGTAGTACCTAAGGCCAGGCTTTCTGATGTTTCAAGGCACGGTGTGTAGATGAACACTCTGTACCTCTGATTCTTGTGTATTTGTGATCTGCATTTTATCTGTTATCTCATTTATGTGTATACAACATTTTTTTTTCAGAATCTGCATGTATTATGTTCTGTGCTATATATGTGCATATGTCAATATACATTACTTGAAGACAGAACCTATTCTATATTATTATTTTTTCTTACCTAAAGCAATACTAAACCTTCAAATGTAAACATGTTATGTTTACCTGCTCTGTGCAATAGTTTTACACAGAGCAGCCTTGACCCTCCTTTTCTCTGGTCCCCTGATGGTGCTTCTGGCTCCTCCCTGCTGCAGAGTACCCCCCCCCCCCCAGCAGGCCACTTGCTAAGTCCCTTGTCCCTACCTCCTCTCCCTCGTCATGGGATTTGACTGACAGTACCAGGAGTCAATGACTTCCGCTGCTATCAAACTGCCCTGTGAGGAGAGAGCCGCTGCTCCCGTGCACAGTGGTGGATCGATATCAGAATTAGGAAGTTTAGGGGGGGGGGGGAGCCTCATAACAAAAGGTTTTTTTACTTTAATGCAGAGAATGCATCAAAGTGATACTAAAGTCTAATTTTTTAAAAAAACAAAAAAACATGATATACTTACCTTCTGTGTTCAATGGTTTTGCACAGAGCAGCCCAGATCCTCCCCTTCTCGGGTCCCCCACCGGCGCTCTTGGCCCCTCCCTCCTGCCGAGTGCCCCCATAGCAAGCAGCTTGCTATGGGGCACCGGAGCCGAGCCACTGCTCAGAGTGTCCATTCAGACATGGAACCACGGCTCGCCCCCGCTCCCCTCTCTCCTCATTGGCTCACTGACTTTGACAGCAGCAAGAGCTAATGTTGCTCGCTGTGTGTCTCAGCCAATCAGGAGAAAGAGTCTAGGACAGCTGAGTCTCTCATGCAACATCACTGGATCAAGGTGGGGCTCAGGTAAGTATTAGTGGGGCTGAGGGGAACTGCTGCACACAGAAAGATTTTTATCTTAATTCATACAATGCATTAACTTAAAAAACCTTCTGCCTTTAGAACTACTTTAGGGTAGAAATCCTTAAAGTGTAACTTTAGTCAAAAATGTAGTCCTGATAGATCATAGGCTGGCCCCTTTTGCAGGTATAGCTATGTAAAACATTAACCACTTGCCGACTGCCTGCTATGGCTTGACGGCGGAAAACTGGCTCGTCATCGCAAACTGCCGTCACCTGATGGCGGCCGCGATAACTAGTATTGTGAGCATGCGCGCCCCGCCGGAGGTGCACTCCCTGTGTTCCGGGGGGGCCAGGGAGCGGGTAGGGTGAACTCAATCTCTGCCGGCTACCCTTGATGGCTCCCCCGCAGTGAGAGAACAGAGGTCCGTGTATGTAAACACATGGATCTCCGTTCTGACAGAGGGGGAAGGGCTGTGATCACAGACTTCCTGTATATGGAAGCCATGATCACTCCCCTCCCCCCTGCCAGCCCAGCCCCCATAAGTTAGAACACACCGAGGGAACACAGTTAACCCTTAGAGCGCCCCCTCCAGGTTAACCCCTTCACTGCCAATGGCATTTACACAGTAATCAGTGCATTTTCATAGCACTGATCGCTGTATAAATGCCAATGGTCCCAAAAAAGTGTCGAAATGGTCCCACATGTCCGCCGCAATATTGCAGTACCACTAAAAATCGCAGATCGCCGCCATTACTAGTAAAAAATAATAATAATAAAAAAAAAAACAATAAATGAATTCTCATCATTCGTAAACGCGGCAACCTTTGCGCAAAATCAATAAATGTCGATTGCAATTTTTTATACCAAAAATATGAGGAAGAATATAAATTGGCCAAAACCGATGAAAAACACGTTTGTTTATATTTGTTTTTTGGATTTGTATTTTAGCAAAAAGTAAGGAAAATTCTTTTTTTTTTTTGCAAAATTGTTTATAGCGGCAATCAGAAATGACGCAGAGGGGATCAAATACCACCAAAAGAAAGCTCTATTTGTGGGAAAAAAAGGACACAAATTTCTTTTGGGTACAACATCGCACGACTGCGCAATTGTCAGTTAAAGCGACGCAGTGCCGAATCGCAAAAAGTGCTCTGGTCCTAACATGGGAAATCCTTCCAGGACTCTGGTTAAAAAATAAGTCTACAAACAAGCAAATACTGTGCTTAGGACTAATTACTTAGCTTGCTGCCCCCCAGAAAACTCACACCCAAAGGGGTGGTGTTAGGAACAAGAAGGGATGGAGAGCTGGAATTGGCGCTGATATATGGATAAGTACATATATAAAATATCACAAATGCAAAATAATAAATATATTTTTGAACCCTAAATTCGTGTGTACTTTTTGTTTTTCACGGAATATGACACTCGTGTCTAATTAGAGGTGTGACCATATTGAATGATATATGCATACAAGACTGTACTGTGGACTATTAAGTAAGTCCAGTATTGACCCCTAAAGCGATCTTGTGTACAAAAAGACCTAATGAGGTAATGTGGTTGATTACACTTCCATCTGTAAAGAATACTCAAACTGAGTGAAATGAAAAAAATTAAAAAATGAACAACAGTATGAAACCACTGCAAGATACTTGATGGTCGGTGGATCCTAGGAACATCAAACGTGAAAAAAGTGTGGGTGCATTTGTATTCAGCCCCCCCTGGGTCAATACTCTGTAGAACCACCTTTCACTTCAATTACAGCTGGGAGTCTTTTTGGCAATGTCTCTACCAGCTTTGTGACATTTTTGCCCACTCTTCTTTGCAAAATAGCGCAAGCTCAAGATTGAATGGAGAATGTCTGAACAGCAATTTTCAAGTCTTGCCACAGATTCTCAATTGGATTTAGGTCTGGACTTTGATCTAAACCATTCCATTGTAGCTCTGGCTTTATGTTTAGGGTCATTGTCCTCAAGTCAAAGTCTCAAGTCTTTTGCAGGTTTTCTTCTAAGATTTCCCTGTATTCGGCTCCATCCATCTTCCCATCAACTCTGACCAGCTTCCCTGTCCCTGCTGAAGAAAAGCATCTCCACAACATGATGCTGCCACCACCATGTTTCACGGTGAAGATGGTGTGTTCAGGGTGATGTGCAGTGTTAGTTTTCCACCACACATAGCGTGCTTTTAGGCCAAAAAGTTCAATTTTGGTCTCATCTCACCAGAGCACCTTCTTCCAGGCTTGCTGTGTCCCCCACGTGGCTTCTCGCAAACTGCAAACAGGACTTCCGATTGCTTTCTTTCAGCGATAGCTTTCTTCTTGCCACTCTTCCATATAGGTCAGATTTGTGGAGTGCACGACTAATAGTTGTCATGTGGACAGATTCTCCCACCTGAGCTGTGGATTTCTGCAGCTCCTCCAGAGTTACAATGGGCCTCTTGCCCGCTTCTCTGATTAATGCTCTCCTTGCCTGGCCTGTGAGTTTAGGTGGACAGCCATATCTTGGTAGGTTTGCAGTTGTGCCATACTCTTTCCATTTTCGGATGATGGATTGAACAGTGCTCCGTGAGATTTTAAAAGCTTGGGATATTTTTTTATAAACGAACCCTGCTTTAAACTTCTCCACAACCTTATCCCTGACCTGCCTGGTGTGTTCCTTGGCCTTCATGACGCTGTTTGTTTACTAAGGTTCTCTAACAAACCGAGGGCCTCACAGAATAGCTCTATTTATATTGAGATTAAATTACACATAGGTGGACTCTATTTCAGTGGCAGCTGGTGTTTTTTTTTTTAGGGGGGGCGGCAAACAATCCACCCACCGCCCCTCTGGTCGGATCATGGATGGCACAGAAGCCCCCCCGGGTTGGCCAGCCGGGTCGTGGGGGTCACAGGTCAGTTAGTCAGTCAGGGCCCCGCACTTTCCCCATCTCGTGGGCAGCGGCAGCTTCTCTACAGGCTGCAGGCGGCTGCTGTCTCAGTTCCCCAGTGTCTCCTCCCTCCTCCTCCTGGCTGCCAATCCAATCGGATCTCTTTTCAGCCAATCGGGTGACAGGTCCCATGACCCGCTTCCTGATTGGCCGGAGGGAGAATCAGTGTTAAGCCTCGTACACACGATGCGATTGTTGTACGACCGCACACCCAACTTTTCCCAAAATCGGCTGTCCGTGATTTTGTCTAGCATACTGACGGTAGTCAAAATATCGTTCGACAAAGCCGAAAGTAGTGACGTGTTATGAGCATATAAATAGGACCTTCAGGTGAATTTGAATTGTGAATTACGGATGCAGGTTTACACGACCGAACACTTCCTGGATTCCAAACATGCGTGTTTGTACTTACATCTTTTGTTTGTCCAACTTCTGTACACACAAGCCGAAAATCGTATGACGTCTTGTCGGCAGACAAAAGTTTTCTGGTCTTCACATACAACTTCTGTTGGATGATAATTCAAAATCGGCTGTCGAATGGAGCGGTCGGATTATTGTACGACAGTTTTCAGCCGATAATTGTACCGTGTGTACAGGCCTTTACAGTAGCGAATATTCATTCGCTATTGTCACACAACTGGGTGCGCTTCAAGCACAGTGCTCTGCCTCCCGAGCCCACCCTTTTTTGAAGCCAATTAGAGCCTCTGGCTCTAATCACGTGCCTAAACCCCCCCCCCCCCATTGGAAACCTTGTATCCGGCTCCCTGCATGTAGATCAGGGGGACGGACGCATGGGTCTCTTAGATTGTAAGCTCGCAGGAGCAGGGCCCTCTAACCCTCTTGTTTTAAATTGTACTGTTGCTGTAATGTCTCTCTTTATATTGTAAAGCTCTGCGCAAACTGTTGGCACTATATAAATCCTGTATAATAATAATAATAAGGGGGCGGCGCCCGTGTGCCCCTAATGGATGGGCCGCCACTGCTCAATTTACTAATTAGGTAACTTTTGAAGGCAATGGGTTCCACTAGATTTTAGTCTAGGGTCATAAGAGTTATCAGAGTAAAGGGGCTGAATATTCACAATTATGTGCCACTTTGTGTTGGTCTATCACATAAAATCCCAATAAAATACATTTATGTTTTGGGTTGTAACATGACAAAATGTGGAATATTTCAAGGGGTATGAATACTTTTTCAGGGCACTGTAACTTCCTCTACCCCCCAATTTTCACTCTCCCCTGCCCCCATCAATACATTTCATTTTATACCAGACTCTACACTTTTATATTTTTGCATGTTGCAATGGGTATCATGTTTATTGCCAATGTTTCATTCTTGTGTAGCCTGTTGTAAGCACTAAGGGCTGTTCTTTATGTATAGTTAGTGATTAGATATTTGCAAGGGACATCCATATTTGTTAATTACATGCCTCCTACTTTGCAGTGCTACACAATGCTATAATAAAGTCTAGGGGTTGACTGACTCATTAAAAAACACAAACAATATATCGGTTAGCGCCTGCTCTGTGCATATAAGCCTTACATTTACTGCCCCCTAAATTGTAACAACATTTCCACTTAGCTCTTAAAGCAGTATTAAAACCAAAACCAAAAATGTAATATATTGTAGCCTACGAATCATTAGATGTGATTACTGCATTTGTTTTATTTTCTTAGGCTTTTTACAACTTTTTTTTACCCAGTGATCTGTCCAATAACACACCTCCTGTACTAGAGTGCCTCCATTCTGGATGAAGGAGCAAAAGGGACACCTTTGGACAGCAACATTGTCAGTCCGGGGGGGGGGGGGTGTTATATGTACTAGCAGCTTTAACCAAATTTAAGCCAAACCCCAGCTTATACTTTAGAAGCTGTTACAGCAATCAGTGTTATATAAGGTTTTAAATAAACACACTTGGACCATTGTAAGCACCCTTGCTAATATTAAATGGTTTGTCTCATCTCTGTAACTGATACATTCTGCTGGAGAGCTTGTATTTTTGAAAAACAACAGACTTACTGGCTGGATCACCAGATAACAATAGAAAATAGAAAGCCTAAAAAAATAAAACAATTGCAGCCATCACATCGAAGAATTGGTAAGCTGCAATATACAAATGTTTGCTTTTGGCTTTAATACCACTTTAATCTTGTTGCTGTAACATTAAGGCCTCATACACACGGACGTTATTTAAAAAATAAACAAAACGTCGGGCCCGACGTCAAGGAAAAAAAAATCGGCGTTATGCATCGGCGTTAGTGAGCGTCAGCATTAATAGGCATTTTTTAAAATAAAATCATCCCTCTGCTATTTTTCAACCTAAAAACGGTGGCGTCAAAAAACGCTGGTTCGGCGTTAGTTGGCGTTAGTGAGCGTTTTACAGCCTCAGAACGCGCTGGCCGTGGGTTCTAGTTTCAGCTCACTAATGCCAACGCCATCTACAGCTCAAAAACGTTGGCATTTTGATGGGGTCATTGACTAACATGGAGAGCTGCAAAAAACACCGGCGTCAAAAAACGTATGTGTATAAGGCCTAAACCAGCACATCACCATCTGTATTCCAGAGCATGAATCATTACATCATGTTGCAAAATGTATATTGCACATACAGATACTCACTTATGTAAAATCTCTTTTTGGCCAAGGAAAACGTTTGCGCTACTGATTCTACCCACACTTGTAAGACCCTTGATAGAACAAATCCTTAAAGTGGATGTAAACCTTCCATAAACCCAGTGAAGTGAATAGCCTCAGATGATAC
This sequence comes from Glandirana rugosa, assembly GCA_018402905.1. NCBI lineage: Eukaryota > Metazoa > Chordata > Amphibia > Anura > Ranidae > Glandirana > Glandirana rugosa. Next base: position 1,438,597 of record BLSH010319913.1, on the reverse strand, counting down.
ACAGAGATGACACAAACCTCCCTATACAAGTCTTACATGTATATCTTCTGTCTTCACTTTGATATACTGATTAGAAAATACACATTCTGTTAGATTTTCCATTTCCTCCTTCCTATGTAGGAGGATATGATAGCTAGACACTGTGAGACACTGCGAGAAATCTGATTGGAGGAAAGGCACACGCCCCCTCCCCACACGTGCGGAGCTGTGCCTGTGTTTTGTTAAGCAGTGTGCTAATCTATTTTTAGCAACTTCCTTCAACTCTAAAATTCTCTGAATTCTATATCCCAACTAACAGAATGAGTGAGAACTTATCAGGCTGATAACAGAGCTACAGAGGAAGAGACAGCTACAGGACATAGCTCTTTGAAGAGAGATAACAAAACACTGCAGACAGATATGCCCAGCTCAACTTTCATGAATTTGGTTTACATCCACTTTAAAGTGATTTTAAAGTCTGCTTTTTTTTTAAATAACAAACATGTTATAGTTTACTTCTCTATGCAGTGGATTTGCACAGAGCAGCCCGGATACTCCTCTTCTGCTCTCCTGGCCCCTCCCTCCCATCGAGTGCCCCCACAGCCAGTGACTTTCTAGGGGGGCACCCGAGCCGAGTCAGAGCTCCATGTATCCATTCAGACACGGAGCCCTGACCCTGCCCTACCCCCTCCCCTGATTGGCTGACTGACTTTGATTGACAACCACAGGAGCCAATGGCCCCACTGCTGTGTCAAGGACACTCATGGACATTGCTGGAGCGATATGGGGCTCAGGTAAGTTTTAGGAGGGATGAGGGGGGCTGCTACACACAGAAGGTTTTTCATCCTAATGCATAGAATATATTAAGATAAAAAAAACTTCTGCCTTTACAACCCCTTTAACTGCAGGCATACAAGTACTGTAGGGGGCACACAAATAAAGAAAGCATGTCTTCTCATCTTAGCCTGGCTGTTGGCATAGTGATACCACAGGTGTACACTGCTAATATTTGAAAAGACACTCTGTTTGTGATGTCACACTGTAGCCCAGTGTCACTTCTGATGCATTTCAATAGAATCATCTAGTTTTGTCAAGGCATTTCTGGCAAATCAACAGGTATTTTCTTTACCATCAGATTCTTTAACCACTTCAGCCCCAGAAGGATTTGCCCCCTTAAAGACCAGGCCATTTTTTGCGATACAGCACTGCGTTGCTTTAACTGACAATTGCACGGTTATGCGACACTGTGCCCAAACAAAATGTATACTGATGGTAATGCGCTACCAAATGTGTAAATACAATATTAAGTGTAGAAAAAACGAAGCTGCTGCTACCACTAACAGTTTTTTACACACATAACATAAGTAGAAGCATATAAACTATAGACTAACACTAGGTGAATAGAATAGAATAGAATAGAATAGCAGTGAATGTGATAATAATAAACAATACAATAAATGTATAAATATAACATAATGTCTGTGCTGAAATGTGCAAAAACAGCAATAGATAAAGGTGCTTGTGCTAAAGTGCAATGCTCAAACAGTCCCGGTAAATAAATAATCCTCAAGATGAAAAATAAAAATGGATGAATCTTCTGGAATACTAAAAACATGGATTGACCCCAATTTCTTGCAACAAAGGAACGCGCTCCCTCCACCAGATGAAATGAATGCTCACCTCAAGGCTAGGCCTGTTTATTCATCCAGATGAAGCCACATGAGGTGGCGTAACATGTAGAGGTGCAGCCTGGCGGTGGTAGGATTCTACTACACGTGAGACGTTGCTTCCACATTTATATGCGTCTACCCCAAAAAAAAAACGTTCTTTTTTTCCCCACAAATAGAGCTTTCTTTTAGTGGTATTTGATCACCTCTGTGGTTTTTATTTTTTGCGCTATATATAAAACAAAGAGGGACAATTTTGAAAAAAAAAATTTTTTTTTACTTTTTGCTTTAATACATATCCAAAAAAAACAAATGTATTCATCAGTTTAGGCCGATATAGATTCTTCTCCATATTTTTGGTAAATACAATAGGCGTATATTGATTGGGTTGCGCAAAGGTTATGGCTAGTGGTGCACCGAATGGAAATTTTGGTGCCGAAACCGAAAATGCACTAAGCTGAAAATCAAAACCGAAACCGAAAATAACAGTTTTTAAAAAATATTTCTATTTTTATATACAATTGTCATATGCAGCCTACCTGTGCCTGGGCACTGACAGGCGGCACTGATTGGAGCTGATATGTGGCACTGACAGGCGGCACTGATTGGAAGCACTGAGAGGCAGCACTGATTAGTGACACTGATTGGCACTGATAGGAGTCACTGGATGGTACTGGCAGGTGGCACTGATTGGCACTGACAGGCTGCACTGGATGGTATTGGTAGGTGGCAATGATTGGCACTGACCGGTGGCACTGTATGGTATTGGCAGGTGACGCTGATTGGCACTGACAGATGGTCCTGGATGGTACTGGCAGGTGGCACTGGCATGTGGCACTGATTGGCACTGGTTGGGACTGACAGGCAGCACTGGATGGTACTGGCAGGTGGCACTGATTGGCACTGACAGGCGGCACTGGATGGTATTGGTAGGTGGCAATGATTGGCACTGACCGGTGGCACTGTATGGTATTGGCAGGTGACGCTGATTGGCACTGACAGATGGTCCTGGATGGTACTGGCAGACGGTCATGGTAGGTCCTGGTAGACAGTCACGGTT
>BLSH010319913.1:1420398-1434863 GCA_018402905.1 Glandirana rugosa | reverse complement strand
GTTATATGTACTAGCAGCTTTAACCAAATTTAAGCCAAACCCCAGCTTATACTTTAGAAGCTGTTACAGCAATCAGTGTTATATAAGGTTTTAAATAAATACACTTGGACCATTGTAAGCACCCTTGCTAATATTAAATGGTTTGTCTCATCTCTGTAACTGATACATTCTGCTGGAGAGCTTGTATTTTTGAAAAACAACAGACTTACTGGCTGGATCACCAGATAACAATAGAAAATAGAAAGCCTAAAAAAAAAACAATTGCAGCCATCACATCGAAGAATTGGTAAGCTGTAATATACAAATGTTTGCTTTTGGCTTTAATACCACTTTAATCTTGTTGCTGTAACATTAAGGCCTCATACACAGGGACGTTATTTAAAAAATAAAGAAAACGTCGGGCCCGACGTCAAGGAAAAAAAAATCGGCGTTTTTCGGCGTTATGCATTGGCGTTAGTTAGCGTCGGCATCAATAGGCGTTTTTTAAAATAAAATCATCCCTCTGCTATTTTTCAACCTAAAAATGTCGGTGTCAAAAAACGCCGGTTCGGCGTTAGTGAGTGTTTTACGGCATCGGCGTCAAAAAACGCCAAAACCTTACAGCCTCAGAACGCGCTGACCGTGGTTTCTAGTTTCAGTTCACTAATGCCAACGCCATCTACAGCTCAAAATCGTTGGCATTTTGATGGGGTCATTGCCTAACATGGAGAGCTGCAAAAAACACCGGCGTCAAAAAACGTCCGTGTGTATGAGGCCTAAACCAGCACATCACCATCTGTATTCCAGAGCATGAATCATTACAATGTTGCAAAATGTATATTGCACATACAGATACTCACTTATGTAAAATCTCTGTTTGGCCAAGGAAAACGTTTGCGCTGCTGATTCTACCCACACTTGTAAGACCCTTGATAGAGCAAATCCTTAAAGTGGATGTAAACCTTCCATAAACCCAGTGAAGTGAATAGCCTCAGATGATACACAGGATGACACAAACCTCCCTATACAAGCATGGGCGTCCGCAGAAGTTTTTTTTAGGGGGGGGCATCATTTTAAGGTCACCCATTCTCTGCCCCTTTTTGACAATGTCATTATCACGTTATTGTGGTCAGAGACCGCAGTCATTGTACAGGAAATGACCAGAGACTGCAGACATGGTACAGGACACTATCAGAGACTGCAGACATGGTACAGGAGACAATCAGAGACTGCAGACATAGTACAGGAGACGGTCAGAGACTGCAGACATGGTACAGGAGACAATCAGAGACTGCAGACATTGTACAGAAGACGGTCAGAGACTGCAGACATAGTACAGGACATGGTCAGAGACTACAGACATGATACAAGAGACGGTCAGAGACTGCAGACATCATACAAGAGATGGTCAGAGACTGCGGACATGGTACATGAGACGGTCAGAGACTGCAGACATGGTACAGGAGACATCAGAGACTGCACACATGATACAGGAGATGGTCAGAGACTGCAGATATAGTACAGGAGACGGTCAGAGACTGCAGACATGGTACAGAAGACATCAGAGACTGCAGACATGATACAGGAGATGGTCAGAGACTGCGGACATGGTACAAGAGACGGTCAGAGACTGCGGACATGGTACAAGAGATGGTCAGAGACTGCAGACATGGTACAGGAGACAGTCAGAGACTGCAGACATGGTACAGGAGACAGTCAGAGACTGCAGACATGGTACAGGAGACGGTCAGAGACTGCGGACACAGTACAGGAGACGGTCAGAGACTGCGGACATAGTACAGGACACGGTCAGAGACTACGGACATGGTACAGGAGATGGTCAGAGACTGCGGACATAATACAGGACACGGTCAGAGACTACGGACATAGTACAGGAGATGGTCAGAGACTGCAGACATGGTACAGGAGACAGTCAGAGACTGCAGACATGGTACAGGAGACAGTCAGAGACTGCAGACATGGTACAGGAGACGGTCAGAGACTGCAGACATACTACAGAAGACGGTCAGAGACTGCGGACATAGCACAAGAGATAATCAGAGACTGCATACATAGCCCAAGAGACTGTCAGAAACTGCATACATGAGGATAAGGACCTAGTGGGGAACCCCAGATTCCAGGGGGGGGCAACTGTCCCCCCTTGCCCCTACCCACGGACACCCCTGTATACAAGTCTTACATGTATATCTTCTGTCTTCACTTTGATATACTGATTAGAAAATACACATTCTGTTAGATTTTCCACTTCCTCCTTCCTATGTAGGAGGAGATGATAGCTAGACGCTGTGAAACACTGCGAGAAAGCTAATTGGAGGAAAGGCACACACCCCTCCCCACACAGAGCTGTGCCTGTGTTTTGTTAAGCAGTGTGCTAATCTATTTTTGCCAACTTCCTTCAACTCTAAAAGTCTTTGAATTTTATGTCCCTAACAGAATAAGTGAGAACTTATCAGGCTGATAACAGAGCTACAGAGGAAGAGACAGCTACAGGACATAGCTCTTTGAAGAGAGATAACAAAACACTGCAGACAGATATGCCCAGCTCAAATTTCAAGTGATTTTAAAGTCTGTTTTTTTTTGTTTTTTTTTTTTAAATAACAAACATGTTATAGTTTACTTCTCTATGCAGTGGATTTGCACAGAGCAGCCCGGATCCTCCTCTTCTGCTCTCCTGGCCCCTCCCTCCCATCGAGTGCCCCCACAGCCAGTGACTTTCTAGGGGGGCACCCGAGGCGAGTCAGAGCTCCATGTATCCATTCAGACACGGAGCCCTGACCCTGCCCTACCCCCTCCCCTGATTGGCTGACTGACTTTGATTGACAACCACAGGAGCCAATGGCCCCACTGCTGTGTCAAGGACACTCATGGACATTGCTGGAGCGATATGGGGCTCAGGTAAGTTTTAGGAGGAATGAGGGGGGCTGCTACACACAGAAGGTTTTTCATCCTAATGCATAGAATATATTAAGATGAAAAAAAAAACCTTCTGCCTTTACAACCCCTTTAACTGCAGGCCTACAAGTACTGTAGGGGGCACACAAATAAAGAAAGCATGTCTTCTCATCTTAGCCTGGCTGTTGGCATAGTGGTACCACAGGTGTACACTGCTAATATTTGAAAAGACACTCTGTTTGTGATGTCACAATGTAGCCCAGTGTCACTTCTGATGCATTTCAATAGAATCATGTAGTTTTGTCAAGGCATTTCTGGCAAATCAACAGGTATTTTCTTTACCATCAGATTCTTTAACCACTTCAGCCCCAGAAGGATTTGCTCCCTTAAAGACCAGGCCATTTTTTGCGATACAGCACTGCGTTGCTTTAACTAACAATTGCATGGTTATGTGACACTGTGCCCAAACAAAATTTATACTGATGGTAATGCGCTACCAAATGTGTAAGTACAATATTAAGTGTAGAAAAAACGAAGCTGCTGCTACCACTAACAGTTTTTTACACACATAACATAAGTAGAACCATATAAACTATAGACTAACACTAGGTGAATAGAATAGAATAACAGTGAATGTGATAATATAAACAATAAAATAAATGTATAAATATAACATAATGTCTGTGCTGAAATGTGCAAAAACAGCAATAGATAAAGGTGCTTGTGCTAAAGTGCAATGCTCAAACAGTCCTGGTAAATAAATAATCCTCAAGATGAAAAATAAAAATGTATGAATCTTCTGGAATACTAAACACATGGATTGACCCCAATTTCTTGCAACAAAGGAACGCGCTCCCTCCACCAGGTGAAATGAATGCTCACCTCAAGGCTAGGCCTGTTTATTCATCCAGATGAAGCCACATGAGGTGGCGTAACATGTAGAGGTCCAGCCTGGCGGTGGTAGGATTCTACTACACGTGAGACGTTGCTTCCACATTTATATGTGTCTACCCCAAAAAAATATACGTTCTTTTTTTCCCCACAAATAGAGCTTTCTTTTAGTGGTATTTGATCACCTCTGTGGTTTTTACGCTATATATAAAGCAAAGAGGGACAATTTTGAAAAAAACTATTTTTTTTTTTACTTTTTGCTTTAATACATATCCAAAAAAAACAAATGTATTCATCAGTTTAGGCCAATATAGATTCTTCTCCATATTTTTGGTAAATACAATAGGCATATATTGATTGGGTTGCGCAAAGGTTATGGCTAGTGGTGCACCGAATGGAAATTTTGGTGCCGAAACCGAAAATGCACTAAGCTGAAAATCGAAACCAAAACCGAAAATAACAGTTTTTAAAAAATATTTTCCAATTTTAATATACAATTGTCATATGCAGCCTACCTGTGCCTGGGCACTGACAGGCGGCACTGATTGGACCCGATATGTGGCACTGACAGGCGGCACTGATTGGAAGCACTGATAGGCAGCACTGATTAGTGACACTGATTGGCACTGATAGGTGGCACTGACAGGTGCCACTGGTTGGCACTGACAGATGGCACTGGCATGTGGCACTGATTGGCACTGACAGGAGTCACTGGATGGTACTGGCTGGCACTGGCAGAAGAGATGAGTAGATTCACAATGCACAGAGCACGCTGCTTGTATGAGCCACTCTGGGAATTTAAACTGTCAGCTAATTACACTGGAATGCAGAGAATGCAGAGAGAGAGCTGTCAGATTTTCACTGATATTGGAGGTTTGTCGGGACTGAACAGCTAACACCAGGGCCTGCCCACCTCCCAACAAGTTGAAGATCTGACAGCTCTCTCTGCATTCCAGTGCAATTAGCTCACAGTTTCATGCACAGAGCGGATCGTACAAGCAGCATGCTCTGTGCATTGTGAATCTATTCATCTCCCACATCCATTGCAGGTATGTGATGCACACACACCCCTCAATAGATGGTACCCGCCTCCTTTTCGTTATCGGCCCGATTTTGGCTGAAAATGCCAATAATTTTCAGCTGCCGAAATTTCGGTGCATCCCTAGTTATCGCATCTCCAAAATAGGGGATATATTTATGGCATTTTTATTTATTTATTTTTTTTACTAATAATGGCGGCGATCTGTGATTTTCATAAGGATCGGACAATTTTTACACTTTTTTTGAGACCAATGACATTTATACAGTGATCAGAGCTAAAAATAGCCACTGATTGCTGTATAAATGTCACTGGCAGGGAAGGGGTTAAACTGTAGGGGGCGATCAAGGGGTTAACTGTGTTCCCTAGATGTGTTCTAACTGTGTGAGGGCTGAGCTGGCAGAGACATGACAGATCTCACTGGAAACAGTAGGTCACTGTCATGTCTCCTGACAGAACGAGGATCTGCATTGTTTACATTGGCAGATCCACGTTCTGCCTCTGTAGGAGGCAATCGTGGGTCGCCGGTGAACATCGGCGGTGAGTCCGCTCCAACTCGTGGGCACGGTCACGCAGTGGGCGCCGCCGTTGGCTTGCTCCCACGCGAGCCGCCGTACAGCTACGGCGATTTGCACAGTAGAGCTGACCTGCCGCCGTCACACAATGGTGGCTGGTCGGCAAGTGGTTAAAGCGGGGGGCTAGCGATAGTGAGGGGAGAGAAGGATCGGCTATTGTGACAGAACACAGCTCGCCGGAGCGAGGTTTCTGGTCGCTATGGCGACCTGGCGCCTGGGGTTTGTCGAGCCCTGAACTGGAGTAATATGGAACTAAATGTGGCTGCTGCGTGCATGCAAAACTACAGTATTCTTTAGCTCACCTACAGTACTTGGTTCAATAAATATAATTTGTTTTAAAAAGGGGAATAATTAGAATGCTACCTGCAGTGATTCTATATAGGTATATGTATTCTCCATAGGTAAAACCTTTTGAAAACAGGGCTTAAGATTACCAAAAAAATGCAAATCTCATAAAGTACAATGTTCTTTATATTACATCTATAAAATGCTTTATAAGCAGTTTGATGGGCATGAAACATACAGTATATGATCTCATCATTGTCTTGTGTCTTCAAAAAAATGAGACACGTTTTTTTTTTTTTTACTGTAACCACATTTTTTTATTGTTAATATAAAATGGGTATGTAAAATAATATATTTGAAGTTACTGACATCAGTCCTTATATTTGGATACATGCTATACTGTAGGAAATATACTTTCTGGCATACATATGTAAATATGTTTGATTAACTGCTACATTTTTTTCTTCATTATAGCTTCCAATAATGCCCAAACATTTTCATTAATGCCTATACATATTTGATGAGCTGTGTCATTATACATCCCATGTGTTTTTTATTATTATTGTAGTGCTATACAGAATTTTTGTGTCTATACACAAATATTTGAATTTTTGTTGATTTGATCCAATAAATATATGTATATGATATTTGGTTTAGCTCCAGATGCTATCGCTTTCTTTAACAGGAACCATGATTTAACTAGGATATGCAGTAAGAAGTACGGAAATGTCTTGACTTCAAGACTGAATGCAATTTGAGCTTTGGGTTCAATCAATCACTGGCTAAGTTTAGATCTTGGGTCTTCTTCTCCTAAGATGCAGATTCATTACTTTACCATTAGTGAGGAGTGCGGTGATTTTGGCGAAAAAGATTTTGCAATGAAAAATTACCAATTTTCTGCACAATTGATGCGCTAATGCTGATTTACTAAAGGTTTAGGATGTTCACACGACATATTGGGTGACTATTCACTTCAATTATCTAATCATGTGCAGATGAAATAAGTAAACAGGAATTTTCTTTTCACTGGATTGGCTAATTAATGTGAATCTTCACTTGATATAGGTTGTAAACATTCTAAGACACTTTAATAAAGCATCATCACTGTGTGCATATGGCTAGTCCATCATGCAAAATGTTGTGTAGAAGATCCTAAAACTACAATCTGTAAAACTACCCTTGTTTGTAAGACAGCAATTTGGATGTTCTGAACAAAGTCATTAGTGAAGGAGTAATGCCTCGTACACACGGTTCGACAATTGCACGTACGATCGTGTCGAATCGTATGTTGGCTGTTGTATGCAGCATACTGACTGCACTACACGATCGTACGGCCAGGGAAAGAACGTTCAGGTGCATGTAATTAGCGTCCGGCCATTCCTGACTTTGGAGCATGCGTATTTTGCACAATACAACTTTGTTGTACCAACTGCTCTGTACACACGATACAACGGTCGTATAAGAGCTTGTTGGTACGACCAAGTTTTCTAGTCTGCTCATACAACTCCCTTGTACGACCGTCGTATGTTTGACTGTTCAAATCGCGCATACGAACGATCGATATCGCATACAACGGTCGTGAGTACGACCTGTTGTATGCGATCGTTGAACCGTGTGTACAGGGCTTAAGACAAAGATCCTCATCCTAGACATGACACTACAACCCATTGGTTTCCATGATCTGTGGATCAAGCTGTGTCCTTCAATGAACTCAGAGAAACTAATTTTATGAATTTTTATCTCTAAATCTAAATGTAAATAAAACAAATATTTACTTTACTACTTACTTCAGGCGGAGCGGATCAGAAACTTCGTATAACTCTATGGGTGGCCGAATGGACTATCTGTCCTTGTCCAGAAAAAAAATATTGCATTCTTTTCCATGTTTTCTAACTTAAAATGAAAGATTGGAGTTAGTCTGATGTAAAGTCTATTGATTCAAGTCCATTTAGGTCTAGCCAGCTACAGATCTAATATGGGTCCCAAAAATTCAGGTTTTTTTTTAATGGAATTAACTGCTGAATGGACACGGATGTCACAAAAGTGATATCCATCACGTTCCGTTCTGATTCAGCATGGGATCTGTTCACCAGTTAGCATCTATGTGATTCATATTACTTTGTAATAATTTGTCACTGAGGGGCTACTTACATTGTTTTACATACAAAGGAGAGGGTTAATTGGGTTCCGGGGTTTCCAATGAAAGGTAAGGTTAAAGTGCTTGTAAAGCTACTTTTAAAGTCTCTCCAAACAGACTGACAGCTACAGTGGGAGGGGCCGAGCAGGAGAGGAAGAGAGAGCCAGGCAGTCACGTGAGTGTCGATCGGTGCTATGGAATAAGGTACACATCAACTTTTTTAAAAAAAAATCACACACACTGGGAAACATAGCATTATCTAACAGAGGGGATTGGAGCGACTTTACACTGTTATTCTATCATCAGGAGGGGAGGATCGGGCAGCTGACAGGCGAAAGAGGGGGGGGGGAGAGGAGCTCTGCGGATGACGGAGGCAGGTAAACTGACCATGGTGTCAAGGCTCAGCAGCCATGATAACCTGTGGTCAGTTTGCAGGGGGTGGGTGGGATCAACCAGGTGTCTCAGGTGATACAGGGGGCCAAATTACACAGCAGACACACTGTGCTGTATAACATGCTTTAGAGGAACTGGATCTTTTTTTTTTTTAGGGTTACAAACACTTTAATGTTACAGCATGCAGTGACATTTTAAGTTTCTGGTAAAAATTGTGGGAACGTCCCTTTTCTGATTCAGCATGACTGTGCTCCTGCACAAAAAGACAAGTCTAGAAAGACATGAATTGATGTGTGTTCTGTGCAGGGTCAACATTGGCTTGCAGAGAGCCCTGGTCTTAACCCTTACGAATATTTTTGGAATGAATTGCAACACTGATTGTGAGCCAGGCCTTCTCACCCAACATCAGTATTACACTTGATTTCAGAAATGCTCTTTTGGCCAAATAGGCAGAGACATTCTCCAAGATCTTGTAGAAAGTCTTCCCAGAAGAGTGGGGAAAGGGAGGGGGTGAAAAAGGGAAGTTATATTATTGCCCACGGTTCTGCGATGAGTTACCTAAAGTATAGCTTAAGGTAAAACTTTTTTTTCAGTTTTGGATAGAGCGGAGAGAGATTAGAACACCTATCAGGTTTTATTGCTGTCTGTACCCCCATTAGGGAGATTAACCATCTCTCTTTTTTCTGTTTATTATTATTATTATTATTGAAAGTGGAAGTCAAAGAGAACCCTACATTTTTGGTTGACCCCAAGGAAGTAATAGTGGGGAAATCTTGCAATGAGGACATTCGTTCTGGTGACCTGGAGGTCCCCAAGGAATTCTCTTAATTTGCAGGGATTTCCTCTCACTTCCTGTTTCGCTATGGGACAGGAAGTGAAGAGAAATCTCCACAATGGGACACAGATTGTGAAAAAAAAAACTGACAGGGGCTATAACCCTCCCTTGCTCTATCCAAAATGAAAAAAAAAAAAAGTTTTGCCTATAGTTCTACTTTAACAAGTTGATATTGGTATGTCGATCAGGTGTCCACTAAGCTTTAGTAGGGTTATGGGGTAAGGCTAAGATTTTAGGATTTGGGTGTAAGGAGGCTAAAATGTTACAATAATCCTGAGAATTAGGCTAAAGATCAGAACATGTGTGGGTTCTTGTTTATAGTACTAGTACTAGTAAAAGGCTACATTCTTAAAGCCAAAAACTAACATACTGTCAAATTAGAACTTTTCAGTTAAATATTAGGAATTCTGAGATGTTCTGTACTGAAGAGCAGAATTAAACTTTTCTGGAGCCATCAAGGTGAACTGAATTGTCTGATATAATGCTGATTTGGAGATAAACTCCAAAACTACATCCATATTATATATGATAAAAACTTATATGAGACATCTGCATTACTACAGAGAATACATAAATTATGAAAACTGTGAAAACTGCGGGTCCCTGCACTGAGTCTGAGACAAGATGCTAAGACCAATTAAATGTGTATCTTAATGTAAAAAAACAAAATTATATATTGCAGTTTACCAGTGATGAGGTGGCAATATTAATTTTCACTTTTCAAGGTAAGAACATTTTTGACAAGTACAAAAAATAACTGTTGATCTTGGCAGGAATGCAAAGCTCTTGTCACTTCTTGTGAGCTTGAAAGAAAGCATAAAGAACCTTTATTGTGTAAATTAATACTGCAATTAACCCACCATGCAGTTAAGATAAATAGAGGCAACCATGTTTAAAGTTCAGCCAGTGTGACAACCATGGCTGCTCCCATAGATCCAATGGAGAAATAAGTATAGACATAAAGGGACAGGAAATTTTTTTACCGACTGGATCTCCAGGTTAAAGTAAAAAAAAAGAAAGCTCAAAAAAAGAAAACTATTGTAACCACTACATCTGAAGGCTGGTAAACTGCTATATATTACATTTTTGTTTTTTTAGTTTAGATGCGCTTTATGTTTTTCCAGACGTAAAGATCATAGAGAATGCAGAAGTTAAAGAGAAATAGAGAATGCTTTACCTTGGTGGGTTTGGAAGGTAAGGGTCAAGCTCTGTTTTGTAAATGAGAACCGTGCCTGTCTCTAATTCATTTTATCACTGTCTTATGACATTTCAAAAAGGTCCAGACAGGGTCAAAAACCTAGGAAATGTGCTGTTTGATTTCCTTTAAGACAAAATAACCGTATAAATCTGGGGAAACGGTTTAATAAGCTGCATGCTGACTAATTTCCTTTAATGCCAGTCCCATTACAGTTGTAGTTACACTTCTCATTACTTCAACCTTTTGTTATTAAAAATAACAGGGATAGGGTTCACGTTTTCCTTTGAAGTAGGTAAGGGGAAAAGTGTGAGGAAGGTTAAGAAAAACAGTCCTGCCTGAAAATGCAAATCTGTTATTCTTGACAAGCCTGCAGGACTTTGAATGAAATGATGCATGCGTTCTTTTCTAAATATTATTCTCCAGTTTTCTCTGGATTGAGCCTAGGACGAAAAAAACCTTTATAAATCTCTACTTAAGCCTATTTCATTCCACCTTTTGCGATGAATAGAAAATAGCTTTCTTCTAATACCAGTTTTACTAAATGGAGCCTGTTAGGAATGTGCTCATTCCCTCACCAAGAATTGCCCATAGGATCTTTTCTGACTCAACAGCCTCTGCGCTTGTTATATGTAAATAATGGAAAGGGTTCCACCTATTCACCGCTACTGGACCACAGCAGAATCTTCAATTACAGCTTAGAGGTTAGATTCTATAATCTCTTCTGCTGCTTTCATAGCGGTTTGAGAATATATTTGATGTGGGGCCAAGGATTACAACATGCTTCCAGATTTGGGTGGACACCAATGCGTCAAGAAAACAAAGTATTGTTTGATTTAACTCTGCCAACTAGTAATAGATTGTCTTAGATCTAATACAACCAGGGAATGATGCTTTCTGGCCTTAGGTTAGTATAGCAAAGGTCATCGGCACAAATTATGGTAATTTTGACAAGTGGTAGACAATAGCTCATGTGACAAAGGGAAAAAATAGTTCCATTATTTTTAGTTAATAATGAAATAAAGGGTCTGATCTGTTTATTAAAAGAAAGTTTAGCTATATTGAATTCAGCAAAGCAAGATGCTCTGTCAGTGTTCCCTTGCTGGCCATTTGGAAACTTTCCTTCTTTCCCTGTGGGGTTACAAAGACAGAAGTGAGAGGAAACCTCTCCGATAAAGACAAATGGTAGCACATACATAATATCTGACGACGATTATATCCTTTCTGATGCTATAAAGAAAGTCTGGTGTTCCACTTTTATATTTAAAGTGACACTAAACAATACCCTTATTTTTAAGTTAAGGGATAAGTTCACCTATCGTAAACATGTTACATGTCACACTCATATTCAGGATGTAACATATAACATGTTACTGTAGCACCGGCCCCCGCCCCCCTACGATCCATCATTGTGACAATGAGCGGAGGATCTTCCCCCTCCACTCACTGTCACAATTTAAAAGGAAAAGCCTGCTCTGTCGCGTCATTCATTCACAGCACTTTAAACTACATGTACCGACAGTCCTCAATGAACTATTAGGATGCTATTGAGCGCTCTGGTAGTCCATTGAGTCTTCCTGTCAGTGTGAAACTGCCTTCCTGTACAATGCACTTGCAATGCTTTCCAGGCTCCTACAAATAAAAAATTAAATGCACATTTTTTTACCTGCAAAAAAATGTGCATTTATTCTTTTTTTTTATGAACTTTATGAATACATATTTGGAATAGATTTTTTAAATCAGAGTTTAGTGTCACTTTAAATAACACAAGTTATCATTTTTACAAACTGATCTTTTTACAGTATGTATATTTTATAAAATACAAATAAAGTACAGCGCTAGTATCAAAATATTATATGTAGAAATAAAGTGCACCATGCAAAGTGAACAGTATTAGAGTTCATTATAGGAGTCCATATACAAAAGTATGTGTGTAAAGAAATAAAATGACCCAAGTAAAGTTCATCTCAGTGATAAAACTTGTGTGTGCGTGTCTTCCAGAAAATATAAACTTCCACCACCACGCATGCTTTTCCACCACCATAGACAATAATGGGTACACCGGACCTCAGAGCGCTCACAAGTTGTCACCGTGTCTTGAGATGTAATACAATCCGCACTTATCCTGTTGCCCCCTCCTGCGTTGCACTCTGTCCAAGCCTGTTGTAAACTTTATAATGTTTACAATAAAAGAGTTGCGCTACTTAATACTGATACAAATGACAATCATAAACAATAATTATATAACACGTACAGTTTGCACCAAATGAAGGGCAAACTTAAACAAGGAAAAGTCCAAGTGCAGTAAAACCTTTGTGAAAATAGACAAAGGGCTCCTCTTCTTAAATGCTCAAAAAAGATCTGTGTGTAAAGTGGACATCCATCACCATTTAAAAAGATCCAAGCTATGACACCATTATTATTATGGGGAGAATGCAGGCTTACCAGCTTCATAAGACCCTCCTACCATACTTTTAAGGCCAGGTTTCTCTAGATATAAGACATCATATATCAATATATGCTAACATTGGTCTCACTCAATTATGGAGTGTTTTTCATTGGCAGATTTTGTCTGCTTCATATATTTTGTGAACAGTATTCAGGAAAGGATTTTTTAATTATGTGTTTTTACATCATAAAATGAGTTTTTCTGCACAACAAAATAGAACATTTTCTCAAAATTAACAGTATCCAAAGATATAATTACATTTTTTTTTCAGGGAACTAATCCTACTGAATTGTAAGAACTGGCAGGATTTTTTCCCCCTGAGAGGTAAAATTGGTCACAGTTGGCCAAGGGTGTTTGCGTCATCTTTCTTGGGGCTAAAACTGTTGGAATTTATGAAAGGATGAGCTTGCTGGACATTTGTCTTTTCCCAACCTAAATAACTATGTAAGTATATAAAATCTGCTTCATTTCTTTAAATAGAACCATTAATTTGCATCTAGCATATTGTAGTTGTAACCAAAAATGTTGTAAGACTAATGTCATGCTATTCCGTATATATTAGTCATCATACAATTCATTTAAAAAACAAATCTTCATATAAGAATATATGTGCATTGTACCTGTAAATACCTCCCTTGTCTAGACATCCAAAAGCCCTAAGATAGAGTGCTGCTAGGTACCACCATCTTAGATGTGAATTTAGCAGTCGCAGCAGATTCAGAGTCACTAAAGTATATGTAGGAGGATGTACAAAGATAAAGGAAGGGGCGGATAGCCTGGGCCAGCACAGAGAGTAATTAGGCAATTATTATCATTGTTATTATTATTAATAATATACAGATTTTATATAGTGCCAACAGTTTGCACAATATAATTCAGTACAAGAGGGTTCAGAGGGCTCTGCTTATCAGAGCTTACAATCTTAAAGGAAGAGTCAAGTGATTAAAAAGATAATAACTGTTTATTAGTTGTATGAAGGATAGACCTCTCTGAAGAGATGGGTTTTAATGGATCACCATAATGTGGAGAGAGTAGGAGATAGTAGGACAGATTGAAGTAAGGAGTTTCAGAGGATGGGTGAGGCTTGATTGGTATTTTGAGACAAGGTTGGTGGTGTACAGTACTGTGCAACAATTTTGAAGGCAGGTGTTAAAAAATGCTGTAAAGTAAGAATGCTTCCATAAATATATATTTTAATTGTTTATTTTTATCAATTTACAGAATGCAAAGTGAGCAAACAAAAGAAAAATCTAAATAAATTCAATATTTGATGTTACTACCCTTTGGCTTTAAACCAGGGGTAGGCAACCTGTGGCCCTCCAGCTGTTGCAAAACTACAAGTCCCATCATGCCTCTGGGAGTAATTGTACCCATCAGCCTTGCAATGCCTCATGGGAAATGTAGTTCTACAACAGCTGGAGGGCTGCAGGTTGCCTACCCCTACTTTAAACCAACATCAATTTTGTTAGGTACACTTGCACACAGTTTTTGAAGGAACTTGGTAGGTTGGGTGTTCCAAACATTTAATTGACCATAGATCTTCTGTGGATGTATCACTTCCAGGACTCCTTGTTCTTCTTTACACTGAAGACAGTTCCTGATTACATTTGTTGTATGTTTGGGGTCGTTATCCTGCTGCAGAGTAAATTTGGGGACAATCACACACCCCCTGATGGTATGGCATGATTGATAAGTATCTGCCTGTATTTCCCAGCATTGAGGACACCATTGATCACCCATGTTAATGAGGGTCTCCGTACTACCCTGAACATCA
>BLSH010319913.1:1403887-1420388 GCA_018402905.1 Glandirana rugosa | reverse complement strand
TAAGAATGCTTCCATAAATATATATTTTAATTGTTTATTTTTATCAATTTACAGAATGCAAAGTGAGCAAACAAAAGAAAAATCTAAATAAATTCAATATTTGATGTTACTACCCTTTGGCTTTAAACCAGGGGTAGGCAACCTGTGGCCCTCCAGCTGTTGCAAAACTACAAGTCCCATCATGCCTCTGGGAGTAATTGTACCCATCAGCCTTGCAATGCCTCGTGGGAAATGTAGTTCTACAACAGCTGGAGGGCTGCAGGTTGCCTACCCCTACTTTAAACCAACATCAATTTTGTTAGGTACACTTGCACACAGTTTTTGAAGGAACTTGGTAGGTTGGGTGTTCCAAACATTTAATTGACCATAGATCTTCTGTGGATGTATCACTTCCAGGACTCCTTGTTCTTCTTTACACTGAAGACAGTTCCTGATTACATTTGTTGTATGTTTGGGGTCGTTATCCTGCTGCAGAGTAAATTTGGGGACAATCACACACCCCCTGATGGTATGGCATGATTGATAAGTATCTGCCTGTATTTCCCAGCATTGAGGACACCATTGATCGTACAATGTTGAGGACTGTAGACGCAGTGGTTGATCAAGGAAACGTAATGCAGAAGAAGACAGTTACATCATGCTTACTTCCCTTCAACAACAGCTTTGGAAGATGTCCAGCAGTGCCAGCAGCACAGAACAGACGAAATCTAGTGGGTCCAGGCACACACATCTACAGTCCAGAGAAGTCTGGCCAGAAGTAGCTTTAATGGAAAAATAGAGACCGAAAAGCCATACCTCTGATTTGAAAACAAGACTAAGCGCCAAAGAACTGGAGAGCGGTACAGAAATAAGTTTCTGAAGGCAACAGTGAAGCATGCTGGAAGTTCCTTGCAAGTTTGAGGTTGCATTTCTGTAAATTAAGTTGGAGATTTGGGTCTCAATTCACGAAGCAGTATTTTTCTCTTTACAATTTGCGGTAAAATAGCTTGTTCATTTTCAAATATGTTTTTGCAATTCGTAAAAAAGGCTACTAAAATAAGGCATGCCGTATTTCAGCAAAATTTGTGGTATTTATTTCATGCAACCATGCTGTATTTTATCTCATGCGATATCCAGTGGGATGGATACAGTGGAGAAGGATTATAACCCCTGTCACATTTTATTGCTAATAAAAAAAGTAAAACGGTTTAAACCGTAGAAATATGCCAACTCACTAACTCAGTGACGTCCCTCCAGCATATGTATTAATACAAAAGAAAAAAGGTGACTAGAATACCAGTCAAAGGGAAGCTGCTTTCACAGGATACATGTAGCGTATCAAAAACAAGTTCAATTAGGTAAATACAGATTATCTTTAAAAATGTCAAATATTAAATGGAAATAGTATCAAAAATTACACATATATACAAATACCCTTCTTCCACCAATAAGAAATACAACATTGAATTTTTTATGGGTGGAATAAGGGTATTTATATATGTGTGTGATTTTTTTGTACTATTTTTATCTATTAATATATTTTGCATTTACTTAAAGTATAACTAAAGGAAAAACTTTTATTTTTTATTTTTTGATAGGGTCAAGAGGTATCAGAACATCTATTTGTTTTCATTGCTCTCTGTGCCCCCATTTGGGAGATTCGCCCTGTTTGTCCTGGTTACCATTATCATTGAACGTGAAGGTAAAAGAAAATCCCACAGTTAGGGTTGTACTCAGAAAAGTAATAAAGAGGAAATCTTCCAGGGGGGACACTAGTTCCCCAATGGATTCCCTTTGTTTGCAGGGATTACTTGTTTTGGCAAAGGGACAGAAAGTGCAGGTAAATCTCCCCAATGGGATACAGATGGCAAAAAGACAGGGGTTCTAACCCTCCATTATTCTTTCCAAAAAAAAAAGAAGAATGTTTTGTCTTTAGCTACACTTTAAAGCAGCCTTTCTCAAACTTTCCAATACAGAGGAACCCTTGAAATTACTTTCCAGGCTTAGGGAGCCCCTGGTAACCTCTGGAGGAACCTTAGGCTTCCATGGAACCCTGGTCGAGAAACCCTACTTTAAAGTCATTTTTGCTGTGATATTTGGTGAAGTCATTGCTATATCTTTGGACAGGTCTGTGTTTTCTTGTTAGAGATAAGCCATTCTCTTTCTCCGATGTGTTAGAAAATGTCACAGTGATATCCATCTGTCAAACCTTCAAATTGATGACACCCCTCTCCTAACAGCTCAAGTTCCATCCACACCTTTGTAATAATACTTGTCTATTCCTAATCCCATTCTGTCTTACGAATATTTGAGCCAAAAATATCTCTAAAAATAATTGTGAAAAAGTATCCCCACTACATATGACAAATGTTCTAAGAAGGAATTAGACCATCGCGATATGCAAAGACATATTATGTTTGGAGTGACTGTGAGGTTTGCAGCAAATGATGTATATGCTTGTATATACACAAAAAAGTCTCTAAAATCTGGTGAAATGATGGGAGAAAATAGATATATTCTACCATATGTAATGGGGTGGATTTACTAAATGTAATGGGGTGGATTTACTAAAGGCACATAAACTGAGCACTTTGCAGGTGCAGTTACAACAGAGCTTAGTAAATGATAGGAAGCCCTGCAGACTTCCATCATCCAATCATGTGCAAGCAAGAACACAGTTTTTTTTATCATTTTCCTTGCATGTGATTGGGTATCCTTTGTAAAGGGAAGCTTTACCTCATTTGCTAAGCTCTGGAGCAACTTCCAAAGTACACAGCCTATTTGCCTTAAAGTAGAACTATAGGCACAATTTTTTTTATCATTTTGGATAGAGTAATGGAGGGTTATAATATAGTGGTGCGCCAAATGGAAATCTTGGTGCCGACACGGAAACCAAAAATGCACTTAGCCGAAACCGAAAATGACAGTTTTTAAAAAATATTTATATTTTATATACAATTGTCATATGCAGCCTACCTGTGCCTGGGCACTGATAGGCAACACTGATTGACACTGATAGGTGGCACTGATTGGAAGCACTGATAGGTGGCACTGATTGGAAGCATTGATAGGTGGCACTGATTGGAAGCACTGATTGGAAGCACTGATAGGGGGCACTGATTGGAAACACTGATGGGCCATCAGTGTTTCCAATCAGTGCCCCCTATCAGTATATTGGCACTGATAGGTGGCACTGATTGGAAGCACTGATAGGTAGCACTGATCGGAAGCGCTGACAGGTGGCACTGATTGGAAGCACTGATAGGCAGCACTGATTGGCACTGATAGGTGCCCCTGATTGGAAGCACTGATTGGCACTGACAGGCAGCAGTGATTGGCACTGATAGGTGGCATTGATTGGCACTGATAGGCAGCAGTGATTGGCACTGATAGGTGGCATTGGTTGGCACTGATAAGCGGCACTGATTGGCAGCACTGATGAGCACTGATAGGTGGCACTGATTGGAAGCACTGATTGGCATTGATTGGAAGCACTGACTGGCACTGATAGGCAGCACTGATGGGCACTGATAGGCGGCATCGGTTGGCACTGATAGATGGCACTGATAGGTACTGATGAAGTGACACTGATTGGCACTGACAGGTGGCACTGATTGGCACTGACAGGTGGCACTGATAGAGGAGATGAGTTGGCACTGACAGGTGGCACTGATAAAGATGAGGTGGCATTGATAGAGGAGATAAGGAGTTTCATATTGCTCAGATAGCGCAGCTTGTAAGAGACGCTCTGTGTGTGAAACTCTCATGTAACTGATTGGAGAGCTGTCAGAACTCAGCGGTGATGTTTGAGGTAGGCGGGACCAAACAACTATTAAACACCCACCCAGCCCCTATCCCATTGGCGGGTGTTTGATAGCGGTTTGGTCGCGCCCACCCCCGACATCACTGCCGAGTTGTGACAGGTCTCTGCAATCAGTTACTTTACATGAGGAGTTTTACACACAGAGCCGCTCTTACAAGCCGCACTATCTGAGCAATATGAAACTCCTCATCTCCAGCAAAAAAAAAAAAACACGAACACCCTGCAATGGGCGGCACCCCTTTCGGTATCAGCCATTTTTTTCTTTTGGCTGATGCTAAAAAACACAGTTTTTTTTGGTGCATCCCTATTATAATACCTGACATTTTTTTCTTTTGCCATCAGTGTCCCATTGGGGAGATTTACCTTCAATTCCTGTCCCATAGCCAAAACAGGAAGTGAGTTGAAATCCCTAATACTTTGGGACCCCCAGGTCACCGGAACCAGTGTCCCCAATGGAAGATTTCCCCTCTATTACTTTTCTGGGGACAACCCAAAATGTGGGATTTTCTCTTACTTTCAGACAGTAGTAAAAACCTGACAGGGGTTCTAATCCATCTCCACTTTGTCTAAAACTAAAAATAAACTTTTGCTTTTACTGTTTGTTATACTTTAACCACTTCAGTCCCCTTAAAGACCAGGCCATTTTTTGCGCTACACACACTGCATTATTTCAACTGACAATTGCGTGTTCATGTGACGCTGTACCCAAACAAAATTGATGTCCTTTTTTTTTACCACAAATAGAGCTTTCTTTTGGTGGTATTCGATCACCTCTGTGGTTTTTATTTTTTTGTTCTATAAACAAAAAAATACGCCAATTTTGAAAAAAAAAACAATATTTTTTACTTTCTGCTATAATACATATCTAAAAAAATATATATAAAAAAACAAATGTATTTATCAGTTTATGGCAATATGTATTCTTCTACATATTTTTGGTAAAAAAAAATCCCAATAAGCGTATATTGATTGGTTTGTGCAAAAGTTATAGCCTCTACAAAATAGGGGATAGATTTATGGCATTTTTATTTATTTATTTTTTTATTTTTAGCAGGCCTGCGACATTGCGGCGGACAGATCAGACACCTAACTGACATTTTTTAAACTTTTTTTGGAACCAGTGACATTAATACAGCAATCAGTGCTAAGAATATGCACTGAGATTGTACTAATGACACTGGCAGGGAAGGGGTTAACATCAGGGGCGATCAAGAGGTTAAATGTGTTCCATCTTTGTGTTTTCTAACTGTATGGGGGACTGTGTGACTGGGGAAACACACAAATCCATCTTCCTCCTTAGCAGGAAGACAGATCTTAGTGTCATCCCCTGACAGAATGGAGATCTGCCTTGATTACTTTGGCGGATCCCCATTCTGTCTCTGTGGGGAACGATCGCGGTTGGCTGGCGGACATCGAGTCCACCAGACCCGCTGATTGGTACCCCGCAGGCCAATCTGAGAATGTGCGTGCGCACCCACGAAAGTTAGTGCACAAATCGGCATACCTGTACAGCGATTTGCGCAGCCGAACCACCTAGTACATCTGCGGCGGGTGGTCGGCAAGTGGTTAAGTATATCAACCCCATTGATTTCCATATTTAGGTTTCTATGCATTAATGTTGAGAGAACTGTTTCAGAAATGTAGAGACTACTCAATATGGGCTTTTAGATTTTTACATTGCTTAAATACCGCATGCCTGGACCACCACTTATTTAACTCATGCATTTATTTATTTCCTTTTGTGAATTGACTTTAAAGTGGTTGTCAAGTCATGACAAATACTTTAAACTACAGGTAAGCCTATATTAAGGCTTACCTGTGGGTCCCAGGAATATCTCCTAAACTTGCACCGTTGCACCGCTGTGATTGGCCGGAGCCCGCAATCCCGGAAGAAGACAGAGACAACATGACGGCTGTCACAGCTGTGCTCGGGGACCACTGCAACAGCGTCAGTCTAAGGTAAGCATTTCATATTGAGCTAGTATGAGATGCATACTTGCTCATTATGCTTGTCTTGCAGGTGTTTTTTTTTTTGTCAGCCTTGACAACCACTTTCATGCGGTATTTACTGAGCATTTTTGGATTTTCAGGTAAATACCATACAAAGTGATAGTGAATTGACGTTTTCAGTATTACATGCAATATTTAGGAAAAATGTGTCAGAATACCTAAATACCGCATGCGATGTGCTTTAGTGAATGGAGCCCTTGATCAGGATCAATAGTGTTCTTAAATGCTGAGAAATACAGGCAGATACTTATTCATGATGCCATACCATCAGGACCCCAAATTTATTCTGCAGCAGGACAATGACCCCAAACATACAACCAATGTCATTAAGAACTCTCATCAGCCTAAAGAAGAGCAAAGAGTCTTAGAAGTGATGGTTTGATCTCCACAGAGCCCTGATCTCAACATCATCAAGTCTGTCTGGGATTACATGAAGAGACAGAATGATTTGGGGCAGTCTACATCCCCAGAAGATCTGTGGTTAATTCTCCAAGATGTTTGTTACAACCTGCCTGCCGAGTTTCTTTAAAAACTTGTCACGATACCTGGGGTCAGGTGACAGGAGCGCACCGCTGGAGTGCAAATCACACTGAGGGTTGTGAAGCGCACCACTAAGGTTGTGGACCTATAGCTGACTGCTGCTAATGAGTTGCGGCTGATACGGGAAGAGGGTCCCCTGGAGCATGGACACTGAAACACAGAGAGCTAGTGCATCGGTTTCCCCAGGGCACAGAGTCTAAGAGCCAGTGGGTGTTCACCAGAGCCTCTAGTAGTGAGGATGGATTTGACTGCAACTGGATCCAGGTTGCAACCCCCGGGGTCCCCTAGCTCACGCTCGGCTGGCTACAGGTGGAAGAGAGGAAGCAGCAGCGCAGGAACAGCAAAGAATAGTCAGAGGTAATAGCAAAGGGTCAGGGCCCCAAGCAGATAGGAGAAACAAGCCGAAGATCAAGGTATCAGGCAGGCAGGAATAGTCAGACAAGCCAAAGATCGATACACGGAATAAGACTCAGAGCAAATGCTAGGAACAAGCACACACTAAGCCAAACACGGACAAACGTTGATCAGTCATGCAGGCTTGCACTGCCAGGTGTTATATCCTGCTCCCAATTAGGGCCTGGGGTGGAGACCAGCAGAGGAGAGCCTACTAAAGAACACGGGTGAGGGAGGACTGGACACATGCAGCAAGGTAGACAACAGAAAAGACATGAATGTTTGCTGTGGTTTCACGACAGAATGTTTACTGTGGTTTCATGACAAAACTGTGTGCAAGTGTACCTAGAAGAAATTATTCTATTTTGAAGGAAAAGGGTGGTCAACCCAAATATTGATTTGATTTGGATTTTTCTTCTGTTTATTTATTTTCCATTTTGTTAATTGATAAAAATCAACTAATAACACTTCTTGTCAGGATGCAATATGCAGGCATCCAGCAGGTTGATCGGATCACTTGGGCTGTACCTTAAGGAATTAGGACCAGATGCATAAGTAAAATAATACGTTTATTTAAGAAAATGACACACACTAATACCAACACCAGTAATACAACAACCATCAAGTGAGGCATGAAAATAACAAGCAACCCCAAGAAAATAACCTAACTAACTAATAAATACAAGTGGGGGACCATACATGAGACAACAGGCAGAGATAAGAGGCAAGGTAAGGAGGAAGCCAGTGGTGGCAGCAGGAAGCAGGTTCCAGGGGACAGGTCTCCGGATCAAGGCAATAAAACAGGCATGGAACAAGATCAGGCAGGGGCATGGCTTACAGGAAACAATACTGAAGCCCTGAACGCCAGTGAAGGGCGGGCTTATATACTCCCAGCAGACCATAACAGGTGCAACTTGATTATCTGTGTGTCCATCTGCTGGGAGACACCCGCTGGTGGCCACCAGAACTATACCCTTTGGTGCTGAAAGCAACAGTACCACCTGCAGGTGAGCCAAGCAGTAACACAGGTCCTGACACTTCTGTTTCTGAAAGAATTCTTAATTTGCAGCATTTTTTTCACACCTGCCTAAAACTTTGGAGTTGCAATAGTCAAGGCGAGAGGTAACCGAGAGTGAATTAGACATACTAGAGCGCTGTAGATCTGTGGGCTGAGAATCAAAGCCACTTCAGGCATGTGCTTGAACAGTGGGACCGTTGTGGTTGTATCTCTGGGACTGGTAAGAGGGCATTGCTGCCATTGACTTGTTGCTGCTAGTAGAGGCTGAGCACATAGGGAGTTGACATTTAACTAGAAGCCTTTATGTGCACCACTGTGAAGACTGAGCCCCAACGCTAGCTGGCTGAAGAACTAGGGCAAAGTACTGTCTCTTTGGATAGGCTACTCTACAAGGACTTCATCTACTGCCTATTGTAAGGATGGACTGGACTTTGTCTACTGGTGCCATTGGCTCCCACTGCTGTCAATCAAAGTCAGTGAGCCAATGAGGAGAGAGAGGGGCCGGGCCATGGCTCTGTGTCTGAATGGACACACAGAGCAACTTTTTGGCTTGGATGCCCTCTTAGCAAGCTGCCTGCTGTGGGGCCTCTCGGCAGGAGGGGGGCCCAGGAGAGCCGGTGAGGGACCCGAGAAAAGGAGGATCAGGGCTGCTCTGTGCAAAAGCACTGCACAGAGCAGGTAAGCATAACAGGTTTGTACAGAAATTAGGATAATTCCCCCAAGGGGTTTTCAGGCAATAATTAGAATTATTCAAAATTGTGGTTTTATTCAAAACATTTTTTTTGTTAAAATAAGATTACATTTAGAATGGAATTCTCAAGATAAAAAACCTGTGCTATGGTTTTACAACAAGGACATGTCCAAACAGTGCAAGCAATATTGTTTACAAAACAAATAAATGTTGATGCATTTCGCAGAGGATTACATTGCAGAATCAGCCGTATAGCAACCCCAAAATGGATCATCTCTCTTTGAGTACTTTTTCCCTATTTTTCAAGTATAACATGTTTGTTATTTTTAAGCAACAAAAAAAAAGTGAGACATTAGTCTCTTATGGAACAAAAAAAAAAAAAAAAAAACATTGCCCAAAATCAATAAAAACAACAATGTTAAAAAAACACAATTCAGAAATTGAGAAATCATTAGTTATTATGTAATATTCAAAAGTAAAACCTTCAATTTTGTTGCCTCTATAGAAAAACTATCCACAAAATATTCTAAGAAAGTCACTTGCTTAAACTGGTTGTCAACCCTTGACAACCACTTCAACCTACAGGTAAGCCTATAATAAGGCTTACCTGTAGGTTCCCTGCATATCTCCTAAACCTGCATGGCCACATGCGCAGTGAAGAAATGGCCTCCGTGCCGTTTCTTCACTGATATTGTGCCACGATTGGTGGCTCCCGCGCGCATGGAAATCACAGAGCTGGAGCCCGCGGGCCCGGAAGGAAGAGGGGCGAAGATGGAGGGCTTCCATTGCAGGTAAGTGTCACATAATAGGCTAGTATGCGATGCATACTAGCCTATTATGCTTTTACATTGCAGGGTAATGCTGAGCAAAGAGGAGGAAGTAAAACCCATCAGGGTTTACTTCCTCTTTAATGAAGGAAACAACATTATAAATCCTTTTCCATTCACTGTCTTCGCTCGTACCTGATCACATAATCAGTTAGTTTTCACATTACAAATCTGGTTCACAGATGTGCTGAATTATGACGCACATTAGATTTGCTGCAGAATACATAATCCATTCACAGCAGTCATTGCCATCAAAGTAGCTTACGCTGATACTTCCAAAGTCACACAGACACACAAGGGTTGGTTTGCGGGGGTACGGAAGTCAGTTAAGCTGGTACTTCTGGATTTTGGGAATATAAGAGCAACCCTGCAAAACCCATAAAACACAAAAAAGACATGTAAACGCGGTGCAACAGCTAAATATAACAAGTACACTTACCTACCGCAAACTATTTGATTTCAGAATATTTTGGTCAAATAATAAAAAAATATAAATTATTGTTTGAATTCTATCAAATGTCTCTAAAGCCCTTCATATATTAGTGGGCGGTTTAGCAATCTAACATGAGGTTCTGATGATACAAAATGTAGTGATGCCTTGCTACTCTGTGTCAGTAATAATTCTGATGGCTACAGGATATTAGGATGGAAGATCTCATAAGCAGGGTGGCTTAGGTATCCCACAAATCTGGCTTTATTATCTGGACTCTTGACTAACGCAACTAACTCAATGGAATATCCTTGACTCCAAGGTATCATGGCTTAGATTTGAAAGCTTTTCTATTGCGCCATATTTTTTACCTGGACTTTTGTGGTCCAATGGTACTGTAATGCATGATTTAATAAAATGTAATCTAGTGGTAGGTAAACTTTTGATCAGGGTAATTTGGGTAGTTTCTGTTGTCATTATGATTTAAAAAGAGTAAACACAGTTGATTGATAATAAATGGCTTCAGCCAAACACTAACCATGAGTGGAAGAAACGTTTTTGTGTTCTCATTCATATTCTCTGAAAAATGGCGCCTGGCTCAGGGGCTGTGATGCACGGCAGTCCTCTCCCCTCCCCCCATTTCCTTATGGGGGTGGGGTCCTGCCTCCTGTGCATCGGCGTCATGCCGTATACCTCCACCCTTGGCGTTCCCATGCCTCGAGCGGAGTTGCTCCCCCATTCCATCTGGGGGTTATGTGGGCGTGGCTCCATTGTGGGCTTGCTTCACCACAGTTGGAGCCACTTTCCGACGTTCCTTCCCACTCAGTTAGCGGGTCAGCCTGACGCTGGTGGGGATCCGCCCCTCACCGGATATAAGGGCGGTTTGGGATGGCCAGTGCACTATTTCACATGGATCATACATACCAGAGGGCTCCTCCACCTAGCAGCAATCCAGGGTTCCACACACATCAGGTAATTCGGTCCATTCAATCCCTCCATCTTCTCTGTTGCTATCCCCCACTTGCCTTTACTGATTTCACATCTTGTTTTTGTTATGCCTCAGTTTGTTACACTTTAATGGGGGTATTTCCATGTCTATCTTCACCTAGTTTGACATAGCACACCACTACATCCCGTTCACAATTCCCTACACTCTCACTTCAGGTCATGTGTTATTCACTTGTTTTTCAGTTACATTGTGGCTTCACCAGTCCACACTGCACATTAGACGGTCAAGTGGTGTGTCTGGCTCTCCCTGACTGCTCCATCTATATGGGGCGGTACTCCCCACCTCAGCCCCGCGTTAGGCTTTCCATCTCTGGCCCCCGCTCTCCCCTGGATGTGGGAGGCACCACTCTGATGCTGCTTCGTAAGTTAAAATTCTTTTAAAGACCGTTTTTTTCTTTTTTATAGAGGTACTATATACTTAAACACATATTATTCATTTTAGAATGTTCTGTCTGCATTACACTCCTAATGAGTGGCTGTACGCCATGAAACGCATTGAGTCTACATTAAGAGATGCCCAGATTAATTTGGTCCCAATAAGCACTTTAGTATACAGTTTCTGGTTGATGAATATTTAAGAAATCTATATGAATTTGTACTGCTAATCATGTCTCTCATTTGATGTATTTTTTAAGTGAATTAATGTGTATATTAACTGTCTCTGTACATGATTGGATTATTTGTATAATATATAATGGTTTCAATATAAGAGCAATGTACACCAAGTAACCAAAACATTTTTTTACTAATAAATTATTGACATGTATTTTGCCAACTAGCAGCATTATTATTATTCAGTCAATGACAGACCTCACTTAAAGTCCCATTTCTCCCTTTCTTGTTCACATGTAAAGGACTTACTATCCACTGAGGATTAATTCGATATTATACTGTAGTGTTAGAGTACATTCTTCTGTGGTCACAAATAAGGCCACCAATAGGTGGGTAGAACCAACTCTCCTGTGCCAGGCATAGGGTGACCTTCATTCACGGGGGCAGAGGGGATTACCTAAAACCTTTTCCTGCATGCATAATAACCCCACAGGCTGTTACTCCCAGCAATTTAATAAAAGTTCCCTGAGTCCTATCAGTTCATCAGCAGGGGCCAGGAGGGCATAGGTCTAATTACTAATTCTCGTGAGCAGGCAGAGTAATCCCCTGTGCCCTGACAACTAAATTAAAGTTCTGGCCTCTTCTTCTATATCAATCTGCTGGGGCAGGCTGGAACTTTTTAAATTAATTGTCGGAAGCCATGGCACGAAGGATTACTCTGCATGATCCCAAAAATTAGCAAATAGACCCTTCTCTATCCCCAGTCCCTGCTGCTGAACTGATGGAGCCCTGGGAACTTTTTTAATTTTATTTCTGGGAACCACGGCTAACGGAATTACTGTATGTTCACAATAAGAAAAATTCTAGTAAACACTTCTGTCTCCAGTCAAAGTAAAAAAAAAGAATAATGATTTACAATGTAAACCACAGTACCTCATATTCCTCCTGTATTGACTTGAATTGAATTGTAATTGTACTGTCTGCCCTCATGTTTTAAAGTGCTGTGCAAATTGTCAGCGCTATATAAATCCTGTAAATTAATAATAATAATACCGCTAACCAAGGTATTCTATTATATATTGGTTACTCATCATCAGCAGTATAGCTGCAGTTTTTAATCTTGCCACAAGAGGGCTGTTGTAATGAGGATCACCATCAGCACTGTGTGAGGCTTCAATAGTTGTTTTCATAATGTTGGCAATCAGATAAAAACAACCACAAGCATACAGGTTATAAACTTAAAAAAAATAAACATAGCATTAAATATATATATATATATACACACATATAAATAAAACTCTATGCCAGCCATACACAGATTGTGTACATGCTGTAAAAGCTCTGCTGTTGATCATTAGAATGATGTTGGGCATCAGTTGCCTGCATATTCACTGCAGCTTGGGCACCTCCACCTAGGAGTTCACATTTCTTTAGGAAGGTTATAAGTTTAAGTGATACCCTTGGCTAAGCATATCTAAACCAAAAAACATCCGCTTGCCAACCCTCACATGTGGTAGCTGCAGTTGTTTTCTGTTTTCATAATTTTTTTCCTTTATTTGCACCTGGTGATGCAGCCAGTAACACGCTTCCTGTCTTAGGATGTGCCTTGAAAAAGTATTCATACCCCTTGAAATTTTCCACATTTTGTCATGTTACAACCAAAAACATAGATGTATTTTATTGAGATTTTATGTGATAGACCAACACAAAGTGGCACATATTTGTGAGGTGGAAGGAAAATGATAAATGGTTTTCAACATTTTTTACAAATAAATATGTGAAAAGTGTGCATTTGTATTCAGTCCCCCGGAGTCAATACTTTGTAGAGCCTCCTTTCACTGCAGTTACAGCTGCAAGTCTTTTTGGGGTGTCTCTACCAGCTTTGCACATCTATAGAGTGACATTTGTGCCCATTCTTCTTTGCAAAATATCTCAAGCTCTGTCAGATTGGATGGAGAGCGTCTGAACAGCAATTTTCAAGTCTTGCCACAGATTCTGAATTGGATTTAGGTCTGGACTCTGACTGGGTCATTCTAACACATGCATATGCTTTGATCTAAACCATTCCATTGTAGCTCTGGCTGTATGTTTAGGGTCTTGTCCTGCTGGAAAGTGAACCTCTGGCCCAGTCTCAAGCCTTTTGCAGACTCTAAAAAGTTTTCTAAGATTGCCCTGTATTTGGCTTCATCCATCTTCCCATCAACTCTGACCAGCTTCCCTGTCCCTGCTGAAGAAAAGCATCCCCACAACATAATGCTGCCACCACCGTGTTTCACAGTGGGGATGGTGTGTTCAGAGTGATGTGCAGTGTTAGTTTTCTGCCACACATAGCGTTTTGCTTTTAGGCCAAAAAGATCAATTTTGGTCTCATCTGACCAGGGCACCTTCTTCCACATGTTTGCTGTGTCCCCTACATGGCTTCTCGCAAACTGCAAACGGGACTTCTTATGGCTTTCTTTCAACAATGGCTTCCTTCTCGCCACTCTTCCATAAAGGCCAGATTTGGGGAGTGTGCGACTAATAGTTGTCCTGTGGACAGATTCTCCCACCTGAGCTGTGGATCTCTGCAGCTCCTCTAGAGTTACAATTGGCCTCTTGGCTGCTTCTCTGATTAATGCTCTCCTTGCCCGGCCTGTCAGTTTATGTGGACAGCCATGTCTTGGTAGGTTTGCAGTTGTGCCATACTCTTTCCATTTTCGGATGATGGATTTAACAGTGCTCCATGAGATGTTCAAAGTCTGAGATTTTTTTGAATATCCTAACCCTGCTTTAAACTTCTCCACAACTTTACCCCTGACCTGTCTGGTGTGTTCCTTGGCCTTCATGATGCTGTTTGTTCTCAAACAAACCTCTGAGGGCTTCACAGAACAGCTGTATTTATACTGATATTAAATTACTATTTAGTAATTAGGTGACTTCTGAAGGCAATTGGTTACACTAGATTTTAGTTAGGGGTATCAGAGTAAATGGGGCAGAATACAAATGCACGCCACACTTTTCACATATTTATTTCTAAAAAATGTTGAAAACCATTTATCATTTTCCTTCCACTTTGTGTTGGTCTATCACATATAATCCCAATAAAATAGATTTATGTTTTTGGTTGTAACATGACAAAATATAGAAAATTTCAAGGGTATGAATCCTTTTTAAGGCACTGTATGGAGGAGCAACATAGCCACTTTTGGACAGCAGCACCGCCTGGACAGGGTAGTGTTAGATGGACTAGTAGATTTTTTTGTCAGTAAAATGTTTTTGAGGATTTTTGACTGACAATCAAGAGTTGTACAGTAGAATACATAAGTTAAGATACAGTAGAGCAAATTCAGTAACACCAAGTGTAAAATATTTGGGAAAAAATAATAACAATAGGTAATATATAACAGAATCATTCATCTTCATTGGGGTGGGGTGGGGTGGGGTGGGGAAAGGGTAAGCACACCCCTGTGAAGACAGCAGTAAAGTGGAAAATAGAATATATTTAATAACAGATGTGATAAAAAGTTATATTAGATAATTGAAAATATTCAAACAGTTATACCCTCAGTATCTATCCAATCTGCACAGATTTTATCAAATTATTTTGGATAGTTTTGTCTAACTCTGACTTTTTTTATCACCATTTTCCACTCAGCTGCAGTAAAATATCTCTTCTAGCATAAAAGGCAGTATAAAAAATGAACAAATTCACATAGCGTGATTCCTCTAGGCTATCCGTGATACCCAAGAGGAATATTAGAGAATCTATAGGGGTTACCACTCATGCTGTTGTATGGATAATTGATATGACATCCCTCCAATAATCCTGGAGTTTAGGACAGGACCATAGCACATGAAGAAGGGAGCCTTTTTCAATAAAGCACTAGTCTTGATTTAGGCAAGTTTTCCAAACCTCTTTAGTTAATGTGACTATATCCGCATGCCATTTTTGAAATATGGAGGTAAGTCTAGGTTGTTAGCTGTATTCAACAGGGAGTAAATAGTAAATATTGGTTTGTCTAAAGTGTCTGCAATAAGTAGGCTCTCTAAGGACTGAGAATCAGGGCCGGATTAACATAGGGGCTATTGGAGCTGCAGCTCCAGGCCTCTTCCTTAAGATAGGCCCAGCCCAGTGGTGTGAGCAAGTCACTGCCTAGCCCTGCTCTGTATACAGTGTACACATGATTGATATGTAAATTGCAGTGGCATATTTAATTTGTTTTAACAAATAAATGTTTGCATTTTCATGCTATGTATTTCCATAAAAAGGCCCCACCAAAATCCTCAGCACTGGGCCCATGATGCTCGTAATCCGGCTCTGCTGAGAATATAGTGAGATACGTGGTATTGTGTATGAATTGCATGACAAAGTTGAAGGAAGCAGAAAAATATGTCATTAGGAAGATGAAAAATAGCCTTCAACCGGTCAAAGGTTGGGAGTCGGCCTCGAGAGATATGACCCAGCGTTTTAATACTATAGTTTGCTCAGGTCTGTGGATTCAAGGAAGGTTAGGGATTCTCCACAATTGGGGTATTTAGAGATAGAATATCAGGAATATGATACCTTTATGTAGCTTGATGCGAGACCTAAACTAGTAGATTTAGATGGATTTTACATAAGTTGAATGCACACTGAACAGTGCATGTGCAGCTCAGCTTGCATTCCAAGCACACTCCGGCCATGCCGGAATCACAGACTCCCATCATTGCCTCGATTGGCCAAACAAGGGGCCAAGAATCCAGCACCCTGAAGTAGCCAGGGAGAAGATGACAGCAGCAGGCGAGAAATTAGCTGCCA
Organism: Glandirana rugosa; assembly: GCA_018402905.1. Taxonomy (NCBI): domain Eukaryota; kingdom Metazoa; phylum Chordata; class Amphibia; order Anura; family Ranidae; genus Glandirana; species Glandirana rugosa. The sequence continues at coordinate 1,404,340 of BLSH010319913.1, read as the reverse complement.
CTTTGCTGTAATGAGGAGGTGAATATTTCTGTAGGCCTAGTTCTGCTTTACATAATATAAAACAACAGCAGGGACAATAGGCAAAAAAAAATGATGTTAGAGGGGGACTAAGACTGCTGTGTTAATTCTAGTGACAGGCTGCATCATATACTGTATGTAATTTTTGATTTTGCCTTCAGTACCACCAAGTCAGTTGTAGTAAAAAAAAACGGATAACAGGGACGACAACAAAATATAATACATTTCGTCTTGATCCGGATGTCTTTATAAGTGGAGGAGTAATGTCGTTTCACCGTCGATTAAAGAGCGGACGACGACAGTAGAAGAGGGACCGATGAAGTCCCACGACCTAAGAACCGGGGAACAAACCGGTTAGCTCCGTTACTACCCTCAGACACTAAGGCCGTACCGGCCTCACACGAACCTTACGTTCGACTCGACGTGTACGTGACA